>JARHVA010008420.1:380000-477500 GCA_037957365.1 Torreya grandis
CACTTTATTTGGTGTTTTCCTTTAAGGACTCATCTTTTTATTCTACAAGGGGTTCTTCCTCAGACTTTTCCCCTTTTTCCATTTCTTCTTTGGGTTTCTTAGTACTCACCTCAAGGTGTATTCCCTCAATTCCATCTTCACCTTGTTCTTATTCCTACTGGGGTTCCTATAAAATCTCATTTTGTTTTTCCAAGGTACCAGTATCACATTTATTTTCTTTAAGCACCCCTTAACTACTTGGGTGTTCCTATTATGCAACTTCATTTGCTTTTATTGTGGGGGAATTAGGCACCTTTTTTTATGCCTTAATAGTTAGTCTTACACTTTTAATAACATTCTTCATCTTCTTCTCTCTCTTGGCCTTAACTTCCTTAACCTTTTATTCCTTGACCTAAGCCTTCTCAATCTACACATCACTTAGGCCCATTTCCTTCCAAGCCTTTATCTTCTTCTCCAAAACTAGCACCATCTCAATATCTTCCTCATTATGGCCTATTTTCATCCACAACATTATCGTTTCTTCTTTTATTTATGGAGGCTATGTGGGGGTTTATTTGGATGAGGCACTATATGGCTTCTCTATTTCTTTAAGCACATCAATTATACCACCTTAGAGGGCCTTTTGAACATCCTTGGTGTTGTGCTCCTCTACCACTTCTTCTTCTTGTATAATGTATGTATTTTTCCCTTATTCCTCCTCCATATCATCCTCCCTTCCACATGTTTGGGCCTCTTCCTTATCCATTTCTACCAAAGTTAGTGTAGAACATGTAATGAATCCCTTAGACTTATTATTTTTCTACTATTTTCTAGAGGAAGTATTCTTTGGTGTGAAGGTTATGCACTTATTGGGAGTTGGAGATGTTTCTTTTTTTCCATAAGTGACCCTTAATCTAATGAAATCTTAGATTTTCTCAAATATCCTTTTCATTTGGGGAGACTTTAGTTGCATTTTTGGCACTAGATTCTATTAATCACCAATCAAGAGTGGGCGATCATCATATTTTATAGGGTCAGCACCTTTCTTCCATAAATTAATCTCATAAAAGAGATTAAAGATGCACCCTATTATAATTACCCTTTAGAGGGGTTAAAGATCCATTTGGTTAGAGTCATCCTCCTTATCCTTTGTGTCTTTTTCTCCTAAGCACACACACTAGCACCTCAACCTTCTCCTTTATTGGTCCACATCCTTCACTAAGATCTCTAACTACTACACATTGGGAATTATACTTAGATCTATTATGAAAAATTTATTTGAAAATTCATAAGGCATCTTCAGCCAACTAGAGAGGTTTTTGTTTACAAGTGCCAAACACACTACATAGAAGTGTTGCATGATGGTGAAGGTCATCATGCCTAACATGTTCTTGGGGAGTTATTTAAGGATGCAACATTCAATCTTAAATACCTTTATGTATTGGTATTACCATCCCAATAATATTGTTCTGTACTTTTAGGAGATGTTGGGTGGGTAGGTGAACTCTTGATATTTTAGTGCCAGGGAGTCCTTATGCACTATTAAGACCAAAATATTATCTTTATCACCATCAACAATGTTGAACTCCTCCATCAATATCAAAATTAGCATGGACTCCCATTGAAAGGTCTCATGCACCATGTGGCATTCTAGCACATTCTTCACCATTTCCTCTGTAATATATTTTGAAATATTGAAATTGACCCCTTTTCTATGTTATGGGTGATGCACAAGTATGTCTTTCTTATATCAGTTCACCATCTACTAGGGAAAATATTTGAGCTCACAAGGCATGTCACTACCCTCACATCAAGTTCATATATTTCTTTGATCAAGAATGTGAACCCAGCCTTATTTTAGCCTAAGATTTTTACCACCCTCTACACTTCCACATCATCCTCCATCATCTAGCAGATGTCCATCCCTATTGCTGGGATCCCTATGATCCTAATGATGAGGCTAATTAATATTTACATGTGCTTCCCTGTGAAGTAAAAGAGATCACCATGGATGTCTAAAAAGAGGAATTGTACCAATTTCTCCATCTTTCCAAAACTTAGCAGTTCATACAATTGGGTTGCATTAGTGGTTGCTATCTTATCTCAAATAGAGACTTCAAATAACATAGTGCTTACCTTCATCTTCTCTCCTATTTCAACCATCTAGTCCTAGTTGAGCTATTGCACATTGCTCATCATGCAATGGTTATATTCATTCAACTTACATATATTCATGAATGATAACTAATTATCTCCCATTATGACCTTAGGAGGAAACTATATTTATATAAATCAAAATTACACTTACTTCTAATTCAACCACCATGATGCTAGCTCCTTCTACTAGTTATGCCTTTTTCTTTATAGTGGTTTTTTCTTCTACCATATACACATTCTTGGAATCCTTCTACACTTGGGGTAGACCTAAAATTAGTTATTTGTTTCCCATTCTAAACAAGTTACTATTGAAGTGCAATTAGTTGATCTTATCGAAGGTATTAATCTTGATTTTCACTTTTTTATAGTTGCAAGGTTTATAACTATGACTTTAGCTCTTGATATTTGTTCATCATGTGTCATATCCTTAGCATCACTCAGTATTTATGTTGTTTGGTTCTTTCACAATTCTCTCTTCACATTTAATTTTTCAATATCAAATGTAACACACTTTATTTATCTTTTTAACCACTCTCATTTAGTGATTTTGGGTGCTTATGTTTTTACTTGGTAGCATTTTCTAGCTTCGGCTCTAGTTTGGCTCGAATTCCATGTTCAAATTTACATAAGGTTTGTAACCTACTATGGTCAGCCATTCACTCCTTTATACCTTAATTTTAGATACCTTATTAATTATAGGTGAGTAATGGTGTGGCAGTGCATGGATTTATCATAATCTATTAAACCCATGAAATCCCCTAAAATCCACCACCATATTCACATTTATTGTGGATGTTTTTTCCTCTATCATCACCACGTTAATTTTGTTTAATAATGTGTTCAATGAAGTGACTAGTGATTTAAATGGTCACTTCTCTCCTACCATTAGGTGAATGCCAACTTGTATTAATGATCTTACTCATTTACTTCATTCACCCTAGTGCAACCTTCACCCTTCTTATGACAACCTGGGCATAGTGCTTCACATGCATGTGATTTAGCCTCCTTAGTTCCATATCCTCTTCCAACTTTGATTCCTTTTAAGTGTGCTTCCATTCCTTATTTTATTTTTTTGTTCTTTTCATCTCTCACCTTGGGCTACCCTACCCCATAAAAATTCCTATGATAGTCCTCTAGTGCTTCATTCTATAGTTTCTTATGTACTAGTATCTTGTGCACCTTTATTTATCATCTTGTCCTCATATCCTTCTAAGTTTGGAAAATCCACATGCCCCAAAACTTAGGTGTCTTGGATTAGGGAGTTAGAAAGTAATCATGTTCGACTCATCTAATTGGAGTTACGCATAGAAGCACCAAAAGAGTTATCTTATAATCATAAAGCACCTCCATTATTCCCCTAACATAAATGACACAAAACATTAGAAAAGATTTAGATTGTGCCAAATTTAATTTTCATTAGCATAAAATAACCAAATTGTGATTGGGAAGTTAGTGTTTAATGGTGCAAGTGTCATTCTATTATCTATAAGGCTTCAATCGATTGTTGTTGAAATACCTAGGGAGCATTTCGCCCATCAACATGAATTACTTTCATGTGTTAGTCTCAAATATTATATGGATGATGTAGGGTCTCATATCTATAATTTTTAGCTTACCTAATTTCTTGAGATACTTTAAGTCATATAGTAAGACTAATGATCCTTTAGTAAGTACCTTGCACTTGATGTTCTTGTCATACCAAAGCCTCTAGCATCCCTTCTCTACTTATTTTCTCCATCTTTCTTTGGTGCATGTTTCATCGAAGTGTTCCAAATATTCTAATCATGTGCTCAAGGAATATTAGTCATCTAATCAACCAATACACATGATGCACAATGGGGGAATTAAAAACTCCATTGGTAAAATGGCCTCTATACCAAACACTAGTTGAAATGGTGTTTGCTTATCCAGGAACTTATATGTCATGTGATATTCCCATGAAACTACCAATATATGGTCATCTCAATCCTTACAACTCATTTTACATATTATTTTTAGGCATGTTCACAATATCTTATTTAATGCCTTAATGGTGCCATTTGCTTGGGGATGATAAGGTGTTAACTTGTGGTGCACCACCATGTATTATATCAATAGGATGTACATGGTTTCACTAATGAAGTGCATACCTCTATTTCTAGTCAAAATAAGTGGGCACCCATAGTGACTAGTGATGTTCTCCCATATGAACCTTGTTATAGTGGTAGCTATGCAATTTTTAGTTGGTGCTAACTCAGCCCACTTGGTGAAGTATTTGTGGCTACTAGGATGTATCACATGAATGTACACCTCGTAATAGGAGTAATTATTTCAATAAATTTGATATCCAATTTTCAAATGGTGCTTGGGTGAGGATGAAGATTAGAGGAATCTCATATTGATGGTTTGGTTTTTTTGTGCACTTGCAGATGCCACATGCCTTGGTCTATTATTTTGCATCCTAAAAGAGATATGTCCACCAAAATCCTAATAAAATCACCTTACATGCCATTAAATCACCAATTTAATGGCCTCCAATAATCCTTTTATGCACCTCTTATAATATTGAGTCATGTTCATGCTCTAAGACACATCAACATAATACCTCATATTAGATCAACTTGTATATCTCCCCACCAATGAACTGAAAGGGGGTGGTGAAAATTGTGAGCTACTTATTCTCCTTAGTCACCATATTTAGGGGTGTAGACATAGATTTCAAGAATGTGGAAATCTCTTCCAAGTCTTTAGGGATACACTAGACCCTATAAAGTTATGTGTTAGGCATGTCATCCTTAATAAGCATTGTCATTGTTAATGTAGGATAAATGGTTTGGGTCTGAGTTTTATTTTTCAAGCATCACTAAAATTGAGAACTAAAATTTTTGAAATAGAATTATCCATCTAAAAATTCACTTATGGAGGATGGGCTTATTCATTAGGTACTTAATCACCTCATGATTAGTGAATAATATGAATCGGGTCACCAACAAGTATTACATATACTTTTTCAAGTCATAAACCATGATAAGTTCCTTTTTCTCAATTTTGGTGTATTTATATTTGGCTTTGGTCAATTTTATAATAGAAAAGGAGATGGGATGATCCATCTTACGCTCACCTAGTTACACTAGAATGGTGCTAATTTTATAACTAGATGCATCGACATGGATTAGGAATGGAGATATCTAGTCAAGAAATTATAATATCAATGAAATCACTAGTTCGAGCTTTAGTGTCTCAAATGCATCTTATTACACTAATCCCCAATAGAATAGGCCATCCTTGCATAATATCACTTCTAAATATGAGACAATATTTTCATAGTTCTTTATGAACTTCTTATAGTAACTGTAGTGTCCTAAAAAGGTGCAAATTTCTTTCTCACTTGATGATGTCTGAAGTTAAAGGATGTTGGCAATATTCATTGAATCAATAAGCATACCATCTTTATAGATGATTTTCCTAAGCAAGGTGCTAAATAGTGTTTCAAAGACACACTTATTGAGGTTCAAATATATCTAAGACTTTTGACACCTCTCAAACATTAGGCATAAGTTGTCATAATGGTCCTTTACTATCCCATACATAGTCTAATCATCTAAGTCACTTTGAGGAAATTATGAATGAAGTCCTTGAAAGAAGTGATGACCACTTAGGAAAATATAGATAGTTCATTATTGATAACTAAGGATATAAAATTGTATGTGAAACAACCCCATTCTATCCCAAAGGTAGTTTTGGGCTTGTTCTCATCCTCAATCTAGACTTGATGGTATCCTCAAAACCCATTAGTAAAGTGTATATTTCATAGCCTATGATGCCATATAAAACTTCATCAGTGAATGGAGTTGGAAATGGGTCAGTGGTATAAGTGGTGTTTAATAATATATAACAAATGTAGATCTATATGTGTCCATCCTTCTTGATTCTAATAACCATGGGTCTAACCCATTTATATTATTTCATAGAGTTTATGAATCATGTCACTAGCATACCATCAATATCTATTTTGAACTTGGCATAAATATTTAGATTCATCCTATAAGGTTAATTCTTAATAGGTCTTGTGTCATTGACTAGATTTATGCTCATATTTCCAAGGGATGGGTGGGCTCCCTTCATATCATGATAATTTTGAGGGAATAAGTCTTATAACACCTTTAGGAAATCAATAATTCATACTAGCTCCATGTCAGACCAATTATACACCTAGAGTAGCAATCTTTGGTTCCCCTTATGAGCTGATGTCTACCTTAGTAGTTCTTAACATCTTATGGTAGGGTTCATTCTTATCTTAATGTGAATCCTCAACTTGCCTACTACCATTAGTTGTTTTTATCATCTTGTGGTAGGGCTCATTCTTATATTGATGTGAATCCTCAACTTGCATACTACCCTTAGTTGTTTCTATGCAAAGGTGGGTATTGTCTTCTTCTTTTGGAGTGTTATCCTTAACCTGACACACTAGCTTCCTTTTGCCTATTAGGTTTGTCTAGTTACATGCCTTTCATGTTTCATCATCCTCATCACTCAAGTCATTATTGAGGGTTTTTATTCAAATAAGGTAATGAGATCCAACCCATTTTCACTGAACATGTCTTGTAGACACTCCTCCAATATCACAGTGTCCTCAAACATTTACCTTAGAATTACCTATAATGGCTTAATCAATTATAGGTTTTATAAAGAGAATGAAAAGGTGTGCATAAATTATTCATTAAGTGCATCCCATTTGAATATCTCATGATGTGTCTCATTAAAAATTTACCATGCTCATGCCCACATCTTCAAGGTTCTATAGAAGGCATGAACCCATAGCTTCCTTGGGAATTCTTGCTACAGACATTCCATGTTTCTTCACACAAGTGCACATGCACTATAGGTTCAGAGTTACTATAGTATATTGAGATGTATATGTCCTCATTACTCTTCCCTAATCTAGTTTACATGGATACTTTAACATATTTCCTAGTTGGAAAGCAATTCCTTTGCACTTCTGACTAATGATCAATAGTGTTCCTCAATTTATACACTAGTGTACCCATTCTATCTACTTCCTTGGGGATAAATGATTCAAGGTCATGGATATACTCTTCCAATATATTTGTCCCTTCCTATCTTGGGAGAAATAAAATTTTACCTTTACTTAGGTGAAACACTCTCTTTCCATTCTTTTTGTCATAAGGGACCCATATTTTAGAAGTATGATCAATTTGGACTCAACCTATCTTCACTAGTTTTGGTGCCTTTGCATGCACCAAGAAACATATTTAACTATTAGTCTTATATGCTTCTTCAACCCATCGATCATAGACAACATCAAGACTATTTAAGGTTGGTTTCCCATATTACTAATAAATCACTCCTTGATCATTGGGGTTTAGTGTCTATGTGCCTTATACCATGATGTTGTATATGTGGTTGATCTCATCTTCAAGGTCCACACTATTGACATAGGGGGGTATTTGGTCACTTTAAATGGGTATAACTACCCTCTCAAATCCCTTTTAAAATAGTCATGTAGAGCACCTCTTGAAGTGTATGTCTACATTATTCACATAATACAAAGGCCTTTCAAGAAGCATTAGGTAGTTGTCTTGTTCTACCAACTCAATTACTTCAAATTTAGTACCCATGATGTCTATAATTATATTCCTTAAAATTTTGATGGGCTGCTCTTAGGTATTATTGGCCATGAAAAAAAACATGAGGGGAAGGCCTCAAGGTTGGCCTACCCATCTTATCCCATGCATTTTTGTTCAAGATATTGACCTCATCACCTATGTCCACAATGACCTCACATACAAACCATCCATTAATGGTGGTATTCATAAGGAGTTCCTGACCATACTATGCATTCTATGTGTGTCAAACTTCTCACACCCTTTCCATGTGTAGCATGATGACTTCAACTAGTTTTTGCCCTGCATGCTCCAAGAGCAAGTTTTCAAATATGGGAAACATTCATTCAATCTTTAGGAGGTGCAAGATCTTTGTTAATTCTTGTATTTTCCACTTCCTAGCTATATTGCTTCTTTTGAGAGGCATCAACCTATGATTCTAGATCTTGTGCCAATTAGATCTCTCCTTGAAAATTTTTAATTACACTAATGGCCAACTGAAATACATATTTATAGCATGATGGGTCTAGGTAAGGCACATATTTGGGTTCAAGACATGTTATACACTTATTATGACTCTTCTCTCCATATTCTAAGTATAACTCTAATATTGGTATAACTAGCAGTTGAGTGGTAAGTCCACTATGAGTATTTGCCTACACTTTGACCATCTTTGCATGGTTTAGTTGTGTGTTTAGAGTCTACTTCTCTAATTTTTTCTCACACTTGATAATATTTGTGCCTTTATCTATGCCAAGCCTACCTTGGGTCAAATTCTTATACAACTCGAGTTATTATTCAACCTTATGGGCCCTCAATAATACCCACATGTTTGATGTGTGGGGAAATCACATTGTTAGTGCTTTATTGAGCCACACTTGTAACATGAGTGGGGTCGGAGCCTTCCACCACTGCATCATCTACCTCACCCTATGGTGCGTTATTACATCCCAAATCCCATATTCTATTGACCATAGCCTTTATTTCCTTGGTTATATTTCCCTCTAAATGCTAGAATGGCCTACTTGGTGCCCCTCTTCATGTTCTCATGCATCTCATCAATCACCCTATAATTAGCTATGGTATTAGTGTAGGCATCACAAAACCAACAATAGATGGTTGTGTTGACCTAGATGGAATATTGAAATAAAAGGAAGTTGTGAACATCATGCACCTCTCAACATACTTCACATCTTATAAACAATATACACAAATTCCTTTGAGGGCAGTTATTCTAGTTATGGCCTTCCACTTCATAATCAATGCACCATAATCCAATTTGATCATACTATGATGAGATAGTGATAATCTTATAGATTTAGGAGGCCATGGATTAAATTTATGCCTCCATGAATGGGATGATCCCAACATTATCACTTTTGAATGCCTTAGCTATTATCATAGCTGCAAGCACTTCACAAGGGTCTATGAAGGTCTTCATAGAAAGAACTCTTCATAATAGTACTAGCAATTCTCTAATAAACCATCACACATGCTAAGAGGGATAAATATCATAAGGAAGATTTGATAGGAGAGTATAGAACCTCACATCATACAAGTGTGTGTTTTTAGAGAGCCCTTGAGTAATCACTTTGATTATGGAGATGCTCTATTGTTCAAACTCTAGAATATCAAACTCCTTTAGGAATGACTTCTTTAGAGTGCCATAATCAAATATAGTCTAGTTAGGGTTACATTTCCTATACCATATATTGACATGATCAAATAGATTTGTCATGAACTAGGTTGCCTTTCACTCTGACTGGGTGATTCCCTATTTGTGTTATTATAGTTAATACTTTAACACATGCTAAATGACATTTTCCATGCCATGATATTATAGAAAATACATGGTTATTTCATAGTATATTTTCTATGGGGGCAGCTAACATCTGGGGAACTTGTCCCCTAGGGTCTATCTTTGTGGTAGACCTAAAATGCCTCCAAACACTAGGTTAGGTGCTAACCCTAGTATTAATACTAGCACCATTGATGTCGATTGCACTATACTACTGACTTGTGGCATCGAGCCACTTTGTGTGTATTATTTCCCACTTTGTATCACTAACATTAATTGATTTGGTATCCTCATGTTCATGTTATGTTATGGTAAGATATATCCTAATGGTTTAAAAATAATCTCACTCAACTCCTTGTAGGAAACAAATTATTCAATCACAAAATTATATTCTAAGTCTAAAAAACATCCAAAATCTATATCAACAACATGGTTAATTATCACTCTTGTTATTTATTTAGGTAGGAGATTTACCACATGAGCATGTATCATAGGTTTAAATGGGGTAGGCACATTAAGCATATATTCAAATACCAAGTCTTGTAGGAACCCAGTGTATTTTACACCCATTAACTATTGAACATGATTCATTGCTTCATTATTTCTCTCCTCCTCTTGTTGTATTTCAAGACATCTTTTCCCATGCCCTTCCCACTCATTAAGGGTTGTCTCAAGACTTCTAGTTTCCAAATCTTCCATCAACCTATGTCATCTCTTATTATAAGTCTATCTCTTGAGCTCTTAGGTTTCAATCTACTCATGCCCTTCCATTACACTTTAACTACACATCCCATTCTCCCCCTTACACTGCTCATATACGAAATGACTTTAGCCTTCCATTTCTAAAGTCTCAAATCCATAATCCACCATTAGTTTATTGAGTTATGCACTAAAATCTTTCACAAATGTGCCTCTAGGTTCAAACAAAAACTAATACTCTACTTCATTAGGTCATGAGTAAGTTGAAAATACAAACTCAAGCATGTAAATATTCATCAGTCCTTACCACCATTTGTCTACTTCTCTAGTCTAAATGACATCTATGGTCTCAATCCTCTTTATGTGCTCATTTGTCTACTTGTATAATTGTCCATAATTTTGTGGGTTTTATATGCATCTAGCAACTAGTACACATGCTCAAATAATTCATATAAAAGACCTCATATATAGCATCATACAAGTGATTTTGAACCCACTTGGTTTTTTTTCCTCTATAGGTTGGATGCTTAGATGCAAAGCTATCTTCCACTTTTTTTAACTAGTTCTTGATGTTTTCTAGGGAGAGTTAGAACATCATTTTGTCATACCATTACAATAAAATAATTAAACATGGGTCTTGACAATGGAACCAAAGTTTTGTAGAAAAGTCCTTATCAAGGGGTGCAAGGTTGTCTAATTTTGTTTTGGACCCATTACAACTAGGAAAAATCATGGGATATTCTTGTAGCACTCAACATTTAACACTCAGTTATGTTGACATAAATTCACATAAGGCACATGCCTTATGCACTCATCTAAAGTTAAAAAAAAGGAACTAGGGCCCATGTTAGGCTATTTATGCCATTGGATGAGATATCAATTATGAGACTTGGTCATTTTAAGGAAGGCTTAAGTAGGGCCCCTAGCACAAGGCTTCCATGGACTAAACTTGGTGGATTATAGGAAAAACCTTTATTGGGACTAGTTATAGATTCATAAGGATTTAAGCCTTAGTTAGACTAAGGCTAAAATCATATAGGTTCTTTGAAGGATCTATGGGATGCTCTTACTTCAAGTATTAATTATTAGTCTATCACTTCTAACAAGGATATCAATGCTTGGCATAAGATATTTATATACTTAGTCATTACTTATCTTATAGCTAACATTATCAATAATTACAGGGATGCTACTAACATCATAAATTATAAGCTTGCATAACCAACATTATTATCCTAAATGAGTTAGAATTACCACATTATGTTTACTATGCATTTAATTAGCACTATAAAAGATGCATAAGCAAGATCAATCATAATTTGATGCAAAATTCATCCTCATTAATGAAATTTCAAAGTAACATAGTTCATGATATATAAAATAGAGTATATACTTTGATAAAACTACTTAACTACATAGAGGCTCACAAGCAAGCTTGGGAATATACAAACAGAGCCTGTATGGAATCTAAGATATTCTTGGTTCTAATGGTAGTATTAACAAATAATTTTCATTTCTCTAGAGCTTCTTTTCATGAATTTTTTTCTCTTTTACTCGCTAGTTTGAAATCTTTTTATAGTTGATAAGAACATTTTTGCCTAGGGTGGAGAGCCCACTTGAAGTACCTTGCTAGAGCATTTATTGATCATTCCACAAGATTTATCATATTGCAGCCTTTTCACTATAGTCACCACATCTCATCCAACCTAGAATATTTCTTGAGAATCCTATAAATGGTTATCCGCCTTCTAGTTGGAAAAAGGTAAGCACTAATTCTTTCAACTAATGTCAAGATGCCAAAAATGTCATCATTCAAAATTATTCCTCAACATGAAGTGTTCATCATGTTGGTGTGAATCCCATTATTAAAAAAGTAGTTTTATAACATAATTATTAATATTTGAGCATGTATAGAGGTGAGATAAGTTTTTTATGCTTGTTTACAAAGTTTGAGGTCAAGATTTATAAGAAATGACATGAATCAATGTTTTAAGCTTTGTCAAGTTTATATAATGAGATATCAAGACCCAATAAGAACTTTAAAACATTTTTTAGCACATTTAATTTTTATATCATTAATATACACCCTTGAAAGGAATTCTTCAACCTCCTTGCAACTGAGCTAATATTGGGACAACCCTAGGTTGTGGGTCACCTATGGTGGGGTTAAACTTTTGGAGAAGGACAAATTCCTCTTAATGATCACCAAAAATAATGATTGCATAGGTAAAATGGTTATAATTCAAGTAAAATGGATCCTAATAAGGTTAAAATTTGATGCACAAAAAAATATGGACACTCACATGAGCTTGAACCCACACTAGATTAGCATAAGATAACTATAGCTCACGTAACCTCATAATATTTATAATTGCATAATTATTTAATAGAAGATATTAAAAAAGAACACTAATCCATACCTTCAATAACTTAAAAACACATTAAAAGAGGCAAGTAGAAGGATAATGAACTATTAAGGTTCTCCTTCACGAATTCATCATGTACAAGCATACTAACCACTAATCAAAGGTAAGATATAGGCAAAAAGTTAATCTTATTAATTCAAGAGGTATTTCTTAAAATATTTTTATAGGGTTTAGATTTATCAAAATGATCACCCTTTTTCAAGAGTCTCAATGAGTATCCTTGCCTCCCAAAAATATCAAAATTCTAAAATCTAAGAACACTTACAATGGAAAAAATAATGGGACATATAGGAGGAGGGGGAGAGAGAGTATCACATTAACTAAGATAAATAAATGAGATACCACCTTTTGGTTCAATCATAATTAGTACATGATATACCATATAGCCTTCATTGCTCTAATAGTCTTTAAGCTCTTCTCATTGGCTAATAAATACACTAAAAGATAAGGGTCTATTTTGTAGCTAAAGAGTCATGATCCTTGCTATGAGGGAATATTATCAAGGATTTTGAGTAGCATTAAATGATCTATTATGCTATTCCAATCCCTAGATCTCTTTGTTATGATCTTCCATGCCATCTCCAGTTGCTTCATAATGATGAGAAGGTCCTTATATCCATGTACTTGATAGAGTTATGCCCAAGTCTACTTCTTATGACTAAATATCAAAGTTGGGTCCATATTTGAAAGATGAAACACTCCACTAGAATATATCTACCCCATTTCAATATCTCAAAATAAGTCCTTTTCTATAGTTTGAAAACCAATCTCCTTTATTAATTTTCCTATAAATATTAATATCAACAAATGAAGCTCACCATGTGGCCCGATCTACTTTCAAATTTTTTTTATCAACCCTTGATCTATATTAGGTCTAAAGACCTATTTTATTTCCATAGATCTCTAATGGTGATGTTTAGTCTTGATGTGCCCGTTATGGTTCAACCTGGATCTTATTTGATCTTGGTTCCTTTGTATTTTCTTTTCTTGGGTTGAAAACTACATCACTAACCTTAAAAAAAATCACTTGGGCCCACCTTTGTTAATTATCTATCAATTATTGTCTTAGCTTAATTACCTTTTGACCCATCTCTCATTGTTGATCCCCTTTGGTATGATCAAATGCATGTTGTTGGATCTACTTAGGGACCCTTTTTGACCCGTTGACCTACCTACATTCTATAGATATTTGATACATGATTGAATTTAAGCCCTTGATATTTATGGGACCCATCATTTGAACCAAAACAACTAATTCATGAGGCCCAAATTTGACTTTTTCATGCATGTATTTGAAATTTGCATGAACATTTTTGATGTCTGTGTGAACGTCTTAAGATTTTTGAACCCCAACAATTATTTATTAAGGCTTAAATTTGACATTTTTATGCCTATCATTTGGCGTTCACATAATTTTTTTTGATATTCATATGAATGCATAAGTATTTTGAAACTTAAATAGTTATTTTGTAAGGCTTAAAAATAATGTCCACATGAATGTTCCATTTTGTAAGTTAAACTTTGAAGACTTATATATTGAGATAAATAACTCATCAAGACATGAATTTTATAGAGGATGATATTGGAAATAAGGATGTTGATTCTATGTGATCCTTTAGCCTCATGAGGCTTTCTAAGCATACTTATAAAATGTACAATTCAACCAACCTATTTATTTCTATGTGATGTCTTGGTGATGGTCTGGTTCATGTAAACTTATACTATGAGATTTTGTTTGATCCTTGAAAGATCCAATGATTTTATAAGGCCTGTGAAAACTTATTCCATGATTATAACTACTGAGACACCATGAAACCTAATTGAATCCTCTTATTTTTAACTCTAGACCTGTCCCTTGAATATCAATAAATTTCACCTTAAACTAACTTAAAGTGTTTCAAAAGCTTTGCAAGTAATGTGGTCTTCTTCTCCATCATGGATCCTTCATTTTATAAGAAGTTTACTTGAATAGGACTTTTCTCATTTACTCATACCATTTGCCCCTCTAGGCAAAGTTTTTTATGTAGGCCAAAAATTTGCCAACATTTTTGGCAACATCTTGGGGTTGCATGCCTTCTATTCAAGAGAATGGTTGCCTTGATGTAGTCTATTTGGAATATGGAGTCTAGTCTTTCTCCCAACTGATATAATATGATACAAGGTTATCCCTATTTAAGACCTCTCTTGAATAAACAAGGACAAAATAAATAAAAATAAACAATGTGCCCAAGGCACTTATTGAAGGGAAACATAAAGTAGAGAATAAAATGTGCACAAGGCACTTAGAGGAAAACATTAAAAGTTACCCTAATATATAAAATATATTACAAAGGATGCAAATTCTTCTAGTAACAAGTTTTTAAATGAATTCCATTAACTGTGATCAGTAATACCTCTCCATCTAGTTAGGTAAGCTAGAAATAATTATGTTGTTTGCATCCATATATCAAATAAGGACCATTTTATAAGCTATCAAGCTTGGTGTGGTTGTCTAGATAGGCCTTATTTGAGTCCCACTTGAGAACTAGGTCCCCTTATTTGAAGTCCCTTGATATGGATATCTTATCAAAGGATTTATTGACTTGAGCTTGATGTGATTCCAATGTCTTCATTGCAAGGTCCTTGGTTTCTTCAAGCTCCATGAGCTCTTCCATCCTTATGCTCATAAACTCAGTCTCTATTAATTCAAGTTGATGGCTAACTCAAAAATATGTATTTCAAGAGAAATGGTCAATATAGATTCCATTCCATATATAAGGGCATATGGATAATTTCCAATGGTAGTTTTGGGAGTCATTCTGTCAGCCCATAAGGCTATCCTTAGCTTTTTATGCTACACTCTTTGATTTTCCTCCATGGTCCTCTTGATAATCCTTAGAAAGTTCTTGTTTGTGGACTCTACTAGTCCATTTAATTTAGGGTATTAGTTAGAGGGTGTGTTGATGTATATGCCTAGCTTAATTTCCCATTCACTTATCTTCATGCCAACAAATGCTAAGCCATTATCTAAGATTATAGTAGTTGGGACACCAAACCTAGTCATTATACTATCATAGAAGTCCAATACTACTATTTAATTGGTTTTTTTCAAAGAAATTACTTCCACCAACTTGGTGAAGAAATAAATTATAGTGAGCACCCATTTATTTCCTACACTTGAAGGTGTATTGATCATCCCTATGAATTATATCCCCCATTGCATGAAGGTTTTATCTACTTGGATTGGGTTGAATGGAAGAGATGTTAATCTCTAGTTTATTGAAAATAGAGCACACTTTTAGAATTTTCTAACCCATGCATAGACATATTTAAAAAGGATAGGCCAATAATAACCAACTCTCATTACCTTTTTTGATGTTGTTCTTAGAGAAAAATGGCCTCATGTAGGTCCATCATGAAACTGCTCCATATATTTATCACTTGATTGTCATCAATGCACCTAAGATGTACCCCATTTAGGTCCCTTATAAAAATAACAAAATCAAATAATGCATAATGTATGGACTAAAGCCTAAAATACCTTTTTTTTTCTCTATCTAAACCTTGAGGGCATTCTTATATCATCAAGAAATGTGTCATATCCTAGAGCTAACTATTCTGAGGTGGAGGTAGATCTGATTGTGAGTTGTCTTATGTCACCAAAACAACCTCTTTGTATTTGTAAATGTCATCCACCATATTCTCACCCAATGCTTTGTCTCTTACTATATTGGTGACTTTTATTTTGACATCATATTCCATGACCTTGGTAATCCAACCTACTCTTATCTCACTCAAATCCTTGTCAAAGAGAAAGTCCCTCACTCTAGGATGAGACACCATAAGATAAACCTTGTTGTTGGAGACCATTGGTCTAAACTTCTTCAGAATCCTTAAATTTGTAAGAACTTGATTTTTTATGAAGGTATACCTTACCTCATATCCTTCTAGCCCTTGACTAAAAAAGTTAATTGGTTGATCAAGTCCTTCACCATTTTTCTACATTAGCATAACTCATATGTTATCAACATTAACAAAGGTATATGATATCAAATTCATTGAGAAGTTAGGATTTATCAGTGAGGATGCTTGGGCAATAGCTTGATTAATGGCCTCAAATACTACCTTGACTTCATTTAACTAGGAAAATACTTGGCTCTTTTTTAGCATGGTGGTGATGGGTTTGACTAGATTTGTAAAACTAGGTATAAACCTTCTCATAAAGTTAATCTTCCCTAGGAAGCTCCAGATTCCTTTCTTGTGATTGGGTAGAGATAGTGCTAAGATAACACTTATTATATCAAAGTCAATGGATAATCCCTACTTTGAAACAATGTAACATAAAATTTTGCCCTCATGGATGACAAACACACATTTTTTGGGATTTAAAGAGATTCCATACTCTCTACATGTTTCAAAGATCAACCTTAGATGATCCATGTGCTCACTATATCTCTTGGATAAAATTGTGATGTCATCCAAGTAGACCAACACCATTTAATTTATCAACCCTTGGAAATCCATGTCCATGGCTCTTTGGAAAATTTACCCAATATTTGATAATCCAAAAGGAATCTTCTAGTAAGCATATGTGACCCACTTTGTGTTGAAGGAAATCTTATATTGATCTTATTCTCTTACCAGTACCTAATTGTAACCTGAATATCCATCCAAGAGGGAGAAGTGTTATAAACCAATAACTATCTAAAGAATTTTCTTTATGGATGGCAAACGATAGTGATCTTTCAAGGAGACCCTATTCAAATCCCTAAAATAAATATATAGTTTACTTTCCCCACTCTTTTTTTCACAAGAACCAAATTATCTACCCATGAGGAATACATTAATGGGAAATAGGATCATGGATTCAATTAGCCTAGTCAATTATTTCCTCATAAGCTCTTCTATTTTTGGGTTTATAGGCCTCTATTTTTTCTTGACAAGCTTGGAATTAGCCTCTAGATCTATAATTTGTTGGGCCAACTTGGGATCAAAGCCTTTTAGGTCACTATATTACCAAGCAAATATGTCTATATATTATTTATAGAGTTTTATGAAAGAATGACTTTCAACTTTAGTGCTTACATTTTCAAGATTGAGAAGCCTGTCATTGAAGATAAGGACTCTTTCATAGTTCTCTTCATTGGTTGACATCACTACCTTGTATTTTTTCATATGATCTCCATCATGGAAAAACCTTCAAGGGTGATAAGACCTTTAGGAAGATTATTGGATCTCAATTGAAATATTTGATCTTCATACTGATGTTGAAATTTTTGTTTGCTTCATTGAAGACAATTTTGCTTCCTAGTCCAAGAAATAGAAAATTTGCTTGTCATTTACAAAGACTTGCATATGAGATTAATTATTTAGCACTAATGGTTTCACCACCACTTTAAAATTTGGCTACACCTTGGTCTTTTTAAAATCATTAGGGATATTAAATTGAGCTCCCATAGCTACCAACCTATCAACATGTTGATTCTAGTTTTTTGGTTTGGCTTGGATGTTAAAAGCTTCAAAATCCTCAATTAGGTCCCACAATCTATGTTTGTAATACTTAATCAAAGGATTCTTATTGATATTTTGGATTCTAACTTGGTGCACTATTATCTCATTATCCCCATAAACTTCTAACTACTTGCTTCTTCTCTTATTATCACATTGAAGGCCATATATGAGACCTTCATATTCTACTACATTGTAAGAGAAACTAAATTAGAACTTTTAAGAAGAGGAATATTTTTCATTTAAGGGGGATATTATCATTACACCTACACCCACTCCATGCTTTCTCCTATATCCATCAAAGAAACAATTCCATAATCCATTAGGATCATCTTGAGGTCCAATAAGGGATGACATGGATTAATCCCCTTCATGTAAATAGTAGACACCCATGTCCCTCTCTTCCAATCCTTCCAAGGGATGAATAAAATAATTGTCATTCCATATTTCATATAATAACATGTTTAGTATCTCCTTAGGATGAGTGTTTAATTCTTGACCAAGTAGATGTCTATCCTCATAAAGGATGGTGAAATTGAGGTTTATGTTATCTGGTCCATAATGCTCTATGTTGAATTGTGAAGTAGTCTCAACCTTGATAGAAACTTTGGTCCCATATCTTTTCCCTAATTCCATGTATGACAACTTATTGTAAAATAACCTATAATATTTTCCATGAATTTCTTGGATAGGCATAGGGCAAAATGAGGAGGCACATCTAGGATCAACACATCTTAGACCACTATGACACTAGGAAAAGAATGCAAGGTCAAGTTAAGGTCATTGATGATATCAAATGTCTTGGTGGAAGAACCATCAAGCTATAACACTCACTTAGATTTGGGTTCATACTTTAGACCAAGCTGGTCTACTATAGATTTTTACATTATTAAGGTGTTAGCCTAACTATATACCAAGTAATTGTGCACTATATAGTAATTAATGATTAATAAAATACAGAAAGGAGGAGGTTTGACCACCTTAATTTATTTCACTTCATTTAGTCCTTTGGTTGCATTGGTGAGAACCCCATTCACCTTGTTTGATGGCTTGTTTGTAACTAGTGTAAAATTAGTCTTGGACAAACCTTATTGAATAATATCCACTTGGTCAAGCATGAAAACCATATCCCACATTGTCACACTCACATTGGACATTTTCATTTGTTCCATAATGTTGATGGGTGAACCACCAACCTTTGGTTTTACTTTGGGATCCATACATTTACTTTAAATTTGTGAGTTTTTGGGAACAAAGGTATTCCCCTAATCTTGATTCCTTGGAGCTATTAGAACCTTTAGAATAGTATCATACCTAAATAGCTTTGATATTAAAGGAGTAATGGTAGGAATATCTTTGAATACTTCTTGGTTACCATCTATGTTCCTTATTTTGAATCTTATATGAGCTACCATTGGGATGTATGTATAGATAGAACTAGCCTAATGATTGAGTGAATAACACTATTTTTTATCATAGTTGATAATTATAACACCATATTGTCTTGGTCCTTGATCAGGTCTTTGAACTTGTTGAGGATATTATGGATTTGTCATCATGGGCACCTCTATGTTCAGAGCCATGAGAGCTTGATTGTACCCATAATTTATAGCTTGTTTCCATTGATTATTTAAATATTGGTTAAGGTTAGTGTTTGGGATAATGGATTTCCCAAAATACTAATTCCAAAGCATAGTATTCTTAGCTTATTGAGAAACATATTATGGATAGGGACCAAGGTGTTGGTAGTTATTACAATATTTAGATTATATTTGCTCTATATATTGTAGCTAGGCCACCCTTATCTTTTGTTCTGACCTTGGCCTTGGCCTTGGCCTTGGAAGTTTCCTTTATAGGGTGGCTTGTTTGTGTGATAGGATTGCTATGGAGGTTGATATGAGTCTTGATGAGGCATATTGAAATATTTTTGCCTCTTAGCATTCAATATCTCATTCCACAAGGATTGAAACATGTTCTTAAGCTCTTGAAAGATCTTGTGTTCCTAGGAATCACTAGATCTACTACTAGAATCCTTTTCTTGCTTTGGTGAGGGTATAACATCAAATATATGCATATGAGAAATGACATCTAGGGGATGAATAGAAATAGGATATGGTCTAATCTTAAGGAACAAAGGCATTAGTTGCCTAGATGTTAGCTTGTCATCTTAAACTAGGTAATTTTCCACCTTGATTGCCACTTCATATGTATTTGGCAATGTGTTCCCTCCCAGAGACTATATCAATAGTATAATGTCACTACTAAGGGATTTTAAATAGTATATGAATGAAAAACTAGGGGTTGGCCTAAAAAAGATTGGAATTTTGTCCCAAGTTTTTTAGAACCTTGTATTGAAGTTTTGCATGAATTCATAAGGGGCTCTTTTATTGTAGTTAACCACTTTGCAAGTGATAAATGGTTAGTTTTATCATCAAATAGTTTACACAAAGTCTCTCCTGATTGGTCTCATAAGGTAATGGAATTGGTAGTAAGGATTTTATACCATTCGAAGGCTTTACCTTTGAAATATATGGATAATAACCTAATTTATACATTTTTCTCATTGGTATCATGAATATTAAGAAGTTATATATATCCATGAGGTGTTCCAAAGGGGTTGTAGCTTGGTCTCTAGTAAAATAAGGAACACTTTTTAGATCTAATACTAGAATAGGATCATAATGGGGGAGATCCAAAGGAATTAGACATTAAAAGGCATAAAATCTCTAAGACTACCATGATAATAAAAGGGGCTAATAAGGATATTTTAGTAGGTGTAGACCTTGGACTTGATCTAGAAACAAATTTGCCTTTATATGGGTATATATTAGAAAACCTTAATATCTTTAATTAATTTAAAGGTAGTTCAAAAAATTCAAAAGGAATACCTCTAGAAGTTGATCTTGTAGTCACCTTTGGCATGAAGGACAACTACTATTATGCAATTGATTATTCTTTTGGAATCACCAAATATTATTGTGTAAAGCTATAACTGATGCAAACTAATCAAACCAACATCAAATTTGATCAATATTTTATTTAAATTTATTCCCATGAGGTGTGCAAAAAACTATTATAACATTAATCTATACCCTTGGAAGGATTTCTTTAAGGTCCTTCTGACTAAGATATAATTTTAGGATAAACACAAGTTTTGGGTAACCTATGGTGGGGTTGAACCTCTAGAGAAGGTTAGATTCCTCTTGATGATCAGATAAACCAATGATTTCATAGATAAAAGGGTTATAGTGGGGTAAATGGGCTCCTAATAATATTAAAAAGTGATGCACAAAAAAATATGGACACTCATATGATCTTGAACCCATGCTAGATCAACATAAAATAACTATAGCTCACATGACCTCACAATCTTACTAATTAAAAAAGTATTTCATAGAAGGGGTTCAGATAGAACACTAACATAGACTTTCAATATCTTAAAAACACCTTAAAAGATGCAAGTAGAAGAACAATGAACTAGGAAGGTTCTCCTTCATGAAATCATCATGCACAGTCATAATAAGCACTAATCAAAGGCAAGAGATAAGCAAAAAGTTAATATTATTACTTCAAGAGGTATTTATTACAATATTTTGATAGGGTTTAGCCTTATAAAAATTATCACCATTTTTCAAGAGTGTTAATGGGTATCCTTGTCTCCCAGAAAGATCAAAATTCTAAAATATGAGAACCCATACAATGGAAAAAAGAATGGGATATATAGGAGGAGGGAGAGAGAGAAGAACATGTTAATTGAGATAAATCAATGATATATCACCTTTCAAAGAATTTATTATCCACCTTTTGGTTCAATAAAAATTAGTACATCATAGACCATATATCCTTCATTTGCTCCAATAGTCTTTAATCTCTTCTCATTACCTGAGAAATGCACTAGAAGACAAGGCTCTATTTTATAGTTGATGACTCATGATCATTTCTAATAAGGAAGATAATCAAGGCTTCTAAAAAAAATTATATGATCCATTATGCTACCCCAATCTCTATATCTCTTTGTTATGATATTCTATGCCATCTCTACTTGTTTCATTATGAGGGTAAGGTCCTTATATCTATGTACCTAACAAAGTGATGCCTAAGTCTGCTTCTTATAGATAATTATCAAAGATGGGACCATATTTGAAATATGAGACACTATTTAATAGTCATTTATCTACCCAATTTCAATATTTAAACATAGGTCCTTTTCTATAGTTTGAAAACCAATCTCCTTTTTTGGTTTTTGTACAGCTATTAATATCAACAAATGAAGCTCACCATATGGTCTGGTCTCATTTCAACAATAATTTGTCAACCATTGATCTATATTATGTCTAAAGAAATATTTTTATCTCAATATATCTCTAATGGAAATTTTTAGTTTTGGTGTGCCCATTTTGGTTCAACCTGGATCTTATTTGAGCTTAGTTCCTTTGTATTTGCTTTATGTGGGTTGAAAATTGCTTCACTAACCTTCATCAAAAATCTCCTGGGCTTGTCTTTGCTCATTAGCTATCGATTATTCACTTATATTATTGATCTTTTGAACCATATTTCACTATTTATCCACTTTGTTATGATCAAATGTATGCCATTAGATTTGCTTGGGGACCCTTTTTGACTTGTTGACTTGCCCACGTGTCGTAGATATTTGATGCATGATTGAATATGAGCACTTGATCTTGATAGGACCCATAATTTGAACTCAAATGGTTAATTTACAAGATCTAAATTTTAAATCTATGTGCTTGTATTTTACATCCACACAAATGATTTTTGACATCTACATGAATGTCTTAATATTTTTGTACCTCAATGATTATTTGATGTGGCTTAAATTTGACATCTATGCACATATCATTTGATGTTTGTGTGAACGTTTTTGATGTATACATGAACATATAAGGATTTTTATATCTAAATGGTTATTTTACATGGCTTAAAAATGATGTTCATGTGAACATTCCATTATACAAGCTAAACTTTGAAGACTTATATCTCGAGATAAAGAACTCATCGCGACATTAATTTTGTATAGAATGATATTGGCACTAAGGATGTTGATTCCATGTGATCCTTTGTCTTTGAAAGGATTTATAAGAATAATTATAAAATTTAATAGTGAAAAAACCTATTCATTTTTATGTGATGATCTAGTTCATTTAAACTTGTGCTATGATATTTTTCTTGATCCTTGAAAGCTCTAATAATTTTTTGAGGCCCATGCAAACTCATTCCATGATTATGACTACTTAGACACCATGAAACCTACTTGTATCCACTTATTTATAACTATATACCTACCCATTGAAGATAAACAAAATTAACCTTAATATAACTTAAAGCGTTTAAAATATTTTTAAGTAATGTGGTCTTCTTTTCCATCATGGATCCTTCATTCTACAAGAACTCTGATTGACCAAGACTTTGCTCAGCTCCTCATACCATAGACCCCTCTAGGAAAATTTATATATATATAGGAAAAAAATAGGCCAATATTAACCTTTTCATCATAGTTTAAGGTATTAAGGAGAGATGGGGAAGGATCCTAGATAATATCTCCAAGCATTAGTTTTAGATTCAATGGATACTCTTTTATGAATAATTGTTAACACTAAAACCTATGTTAAACCTCCCTAAAACCATAATGAGCACATGATATGAAATATATTATTTAAATGAGATTTTATTTGATTAAAATTCCTATAAAAACTATTTAATAATGTATTCAAATCTCCCATGTAACTTCAGGTGGTGGTGTTTAGTTAGATGAGAGATAAAATACACATATACGTGCTTATTTATCAAGTAATTGTTATAGCTCTCAAAATTTATGTTGATCAATAAGAGAAAATAAATGGTATAATAAGATAGAGACACATTTTAAATTTAAATTATGATTTATAAATAGGTTATGATTTATAAATAGGTGAATAGTGTAAAACCTAGGTAGAGATGAAGAAATAGATTTGAGGGTATAAGCATGATATATTAGTGAAAAAAATATCATGCATAATTTATTAATTAATTTTAATTCATGTTCATTCTTTAAATAATTTTTTTAGGTCAGTGTATATGGTGAAAAAGTTCACAAAATGATATGTTGGTTCAGATAAGATTGTGTGATATAAGGTCAATAACTTGGTTTGCAAGACCAATAATTGTCATTATACCATATAAATTTTAAACTTGAGGGTGTTATTTATATCTCATAGGATAAATTACATTAATCAATAATATTTACATGTGTCTACATAGGTGTGGAAGGTCTAACTCAACATGACTAGTTTGTGAGGTGAATTGGTAGTTCTAAGTGCACAAGTTGCAGAGATGTTTGTGAGGCTTTATATCCTAAGTGAAAGTGTTCCAAGATTTTGGTGATGACCTTAACGTCATGTATAATCTATATAAATGTTTATTTTGTCATATTTGAGTATATTAAGAGTGTTTAAGCTTCATTTTTACAAATAGACTTTTGAGCTACACAGACCTAATAGGTCAACTTGTCCTATAAAAGATTTCATGGTATGAATGAATGGTATAGGTATGATTAAGAATGGATAATGTTTTAATGTTTAATTTTATAATTTTTTTAATTTTTTATAGTTTTTAGATAAATCCATTTGGGCCCAAGAAGATCTGGTTTTGGTATTAAGAGTATAAACCTAATGTAATTAGGTCTCCATGAGACCTTAAAGAGGAATAATGCCTAATTGAGTTGTTAGAGACAAAACTAGGTTAAAATTACATTTTAATAATTTTAATAAGGTAATATAAGACCTATTTTATGGATTAACTAAGAGGTTTAAGGTGTGTGTCTGACTAAGTGGTGTGTGACCATGAGACTTGTATATATACAAGGTAGTTTAAGCTTATTTGAAATGATGCAATACAAACAAATAAAATATTGAATGTTTGAGAGAAATAAGGTATTAAAATGATACCATAATATTATATCATAGGTATAGTGATCAAAATTTCATGTGGTGGCTAAGTTGGTGTTGAGTGACTTAGGGAGTTGGTGCTTCCTTGCAAGTAGGTGCTTGTTAAAGCCTAGTCAAGTGGGTGCTTGACTATATTGGGGTTGGTGATCTAAGTTGAGTTGGTAATAAATAGATTTTTTTTTTTTTATAATAATGTATTCAATTTATATATATTACAGTATATTTTCTTACCCTTAAGGGTTTCCCACTCATATAAGTGTTTTATTATGTTATGTTGATGTGAATGGTTATTTATGCATTGTTATATCACTATATTGATTTCATGGTTAAATTAATGTTAAATTATAATTATTATAAAGTTTTTTAAACATTTATTCACCCCACCTCTCAGTGATTATGCTTCCAAAACTTGGTATCAGAGCTTGGTCCTTTAAATTAGGCCTAACAGCTTAAAGGAGATCTTATAAGCACAAACATGTCTTATCATTAAGTATAAGGAGGTTTATAAAACAATAAGGATCCTCTATTTAGTGAAAATAAATTTTAATTTTAGATCATAAATATGAATACCTATCTAATGTCTTTGGGCTATGATATATAGAAATTTATTTTTGATGGATTCACTCCACCTTCTACACTACCAATTAATGTAGATGGCAATAAGACAAGTGAGAACAAATCTAAGGTAATGAATGCCAAATTGGATGGTATTTCAAAGGTATAATTTGTAAATGTCATGCATTTTTACAAATCTAAATGGATTTGGGAAAATTTCTAGACCATATATGAAGGAGACAAAAAAGTAAAGTTGGAAAAGTTATAGATCCACTAAAGGCAGTTTGAATGTCTAAGAATGAAAGAGGATGAAAACATTGCATCTTATCTACTAAGAGTAGATGAATTGGTAAATGTCATCAAAGGTTTAGGAGAGAAGTTCAAAGAATCAATATTGGTACAAAAGGTACTAGGATCCCTAGAATCTAAGTTTGATTCAAAAGTGTTTGTAATGGAGGAGATCAAAGATCTTAACATACTACAAATAGATGAGCTTCATGGCATATTGACTACCTATGAAATAAGAACAAGTGATTACAGACCTTCCAAAAGGGAATATGAATTCAAATCTTGTAAAAAGTCACAAGGTAAAAATGTCAAGGATGAAGTTGATATAGACATTGATGATGACAAGATAGAAACCATGTTTATCAAAAAAATAAGAAAAAGATTAGGTAATTACAAGGTCAAATTTCCATTTAAGTGCTTTAATTATGGTAATATTGGTCACTTTTCATCTAAATGTCCTAAATGGGATAAGAATGAACATGATGGAGAGCATGATGAACATCATGGTGATGATAATAAGTTTTATAAGCCTCATAAGAACAAAAAGAGTTTTATGAAGTATGAAGGCAAAAATGGGTCATTCAAGAACAAGATAAGTTTCTATACTAAATAATATAGTATTTCATCTTATATAAGTGAAAAAATTACGTCTCATAGTGATGATGATAGTAGTGATGATGATAGTAATGAAACCCGATTCATGGATATAGAAATAGATTATGAAGGTTATTCAAAAGGGAAAAGTATTATGGATGATGAATAATCAAGTGAAGAAGAGTTTGAAGTCAAATTTGAGGCATAATTGGTAAGTGATCTAAATGATTTGAAGTTTCAAAGAAGGAAGAATCAAATATTGGAAATATTGCCATTGATGTCAAAGGTCTAGCATTATCGGTGTTAAAGGCCCCATTACATTTAATGGTATTTTTAATATTCATATCTTGGCTAATGTGTGTTAATATTTATTTAATATTATTCAATATATTTTTAGTTGCATAAAGTCAAAAGAGGGCCCATGGAGAAGTCAAAGATTCACATGGTAAAATATGAAAGAGGAACGGGATGCATTTTCTCATGAAGAGTCATCTTGAGTAATTCCAGAAGTCACTATATGAAGACAAATGAGGTATGGCACATTTTTATATGAGGGGACACTTTGAGGAATATGAAAATTCACCAAGATAAAAACAAAAGAGGAAAGGATGATTTTGATTATGAAGGATCACCATATGACTTTTAAAATGCAAGGATACAAAGGGTCATGCAAGTTTGGTGCCATTTTCCATGAGGATTGAAGGGTCACAAAGGGTGAATGCCAAAGGTCATTTGAAAAGCTATAAATAAAGACTTGAGAAGCCATTTTTAATATGCAAGAGTGTGTATGGTTTGTATTTATTTTTTGAAGAGATAAAAGTAGGAAATATTTTAGATTTATATCATTTATTGAGTAAGAAACATTGAGAGATGTGTTTCATACATGAGGGGTTGGTGCTTCTGTGGGTTGGTGCTCCTATGGGTTGGTAGTTTCTATGTTGGTTCTCAAAAAAGGGGTTGGTGATCCTAAAATTTGGTGCTTGTGAACTTTGTATTTTGAGTTGGTGTTCATTCATATACTTGAGATTATTCTCTATGATTTTTTCCACTTTGGGTTTCAACGTAAAAATCTAGTCTCTCTCTCTCTCTCTCTCTCTCTCTCTCTCTCTCTCTCTCTCTCTCTCTCTCTCTCTCTCTCTCTCTCTCTCTCTCTCTCTCTCTCTCTCGTGTGGCAAAAATTATTATTTTAGTTTTATTGCATATATTGAATGTATAATTAAGTTGTTAAAGACAATAAATAAGATTAAGAAAAAGATATATAATATATTGATTCACCCCTCTCTTAGTATATTTCATGCTTAAAAATTGGTATCAGAGCAGGTTCCTTTTGAAAAAAAAAATTTACAGCTTGAAGGAAGATCGGGAAAGCATGATGGTTGGATCACATGAAGACTTTTATACAAATAAAGAACCTTTGTTTGATGGGATGAATTATGTTTTTTGGAGCATAAGGATGAAGACTTATTTGATGGCCCTTGGATTCAACATATGGCAAGTAGTGGTGGAGGAATATGAAGAGCCACAAACATTTGTAACTGATTTGATAGAAAAGAAGGAAAGTGAAAATAATGCTAAATATTTAAATACTATTTTATGTGGTTTATGTTAATCTAAATTTGTTAAAGTTTTGCAATGTAAATCTGCTCATGAAAATTAGGTAAAACTTGAAAATATTTACAAAGGCGATGGAAAGGTTCAGCAACCTAAGCTTTAGACTTTCAAAAGATAGTTTGAGAGTTTGAAGATGGAAGAAGAAGAAAATATAGAAAGTTATCTCTTGCAGGTTGATAAAATAGTTAATTAGATTCAAGGTCTTGGAGCAAAATTAGAAGAATTGACTATGGTTCAAAAGGTTTTGAGATCTCTACCATTGAGATATGATGCAAAAGTTCTGGCAATTGAAGAGATGAAGAATTTAGCCAAGATAAAGATGGATGAGCTTCATGGTATTCTTATGACATATGAGATGCAAAATGAATAAGATAAACCCTCAAAGAGAGAAGCAACCTTCAAGACATCAAAGAAAGAGAAGGCTGTCATTCAAGAATCAAGTGATAATTCTATCAATGATGAAGATGACAATGGAGCTCTATTCATTTGGAAGATAAAATAGGGCATAGGTAATTATAAAGGAAAATTAACTTTTAAATATTTTAATTATGTAAATATTAGACATTTTGTAGCTAAATGCCCAAATAAGGGTAATGATGACAATAAAGAAGGAAAGTTTACATACAAGAATAATTTCAAAGTCAAATTCAAGAAGGGATTTGAGAAGAAAAGTTTGTATTCTAAAGATCCTAGCTCAACCGAAGATAGTGGATTCAGTGACTTAGAAGAAGAAGAGATTATATTCATGGTCAAACATGAAGATGCCTCCACAAGCAAATGTACAGATGATCAAGAAGAAGAACATGATGAAGCTGAAGTGAATCTAGAAGGAGAACTCATTTGTGCCTTATAATATTTAAAAGCTCTTGAAAAGAAGAATCAAAGATTAAAGCTCCAGATCAATAAAAATGAAAAAGAGTCAAAGGAAACAATTAAACATCTACAAGCACACTTTGAACAAGCCAAGAAGAATGAATAAGATCTGATGGCATAGTTGAAAATAGTAAGTAAATAATGTGAAAGGTATGTTATTTAAATTTCTTCTTTAAAAGTAGATCTTGAGAAAAGAAATAAAGAAATCAATGATAGAGTAGCTAATGATTCAAAATTTGAGAATAACACTAATAAATTGAATAAGATATTAGAAAATTAAAGATCAATGTTAGATAAGATAGGTATTAGATTTAAAAAAGAGAAAGAAGAGGTCACTACTTTCATAGACAAGAAAAAATTAAAGAGCTATGTTGTATCTCTTACAAAAGAAGAAATAGAAGGGAAGAAGTTAATAATACAGAGGACATCTCAAACAAAGAAGGCTAGAGGAAACAAAGCTACAAAAGGCAATCAGGTAAGAGATACATAAACAGGTCCTATTTTTATGGTTATTATTTTTATTGTAATGGATATGGTCATAATAAATTAGAATGTTAAAAAAGAGCTAATAGTTTCATAAATAAGAAGGAAAGTCATGTAGAGTCAAGTAGAAGCCACAAATCTTTTGATCCTCTATCAGGATTTAATGAAGATTCCATAATATGTTACAAGTTCAATAACATTAGACACATAGCCTGGTACTATAGAATTGTGTTTGAGTCAGTCAAGAAGGACCAGAGTTTCAAGGCTCCATTCATCAAGAAGAAATTTTAGACAGGTTCATGGCAAAAGAAACAACCTAAAAAATCTATGTTGGTGCAGATAGCTTTGCATGCAATAAATAAAGAAAAACCATGGTTCATTAATAGTGGATGTTTGAGGAACATGATAGGAGACAAGATTAAGTTCATAAACTTGAAGAAGATCAATGGTGGCACAGTGAAAATCAGAGACAATACTACTGCTAGAATTGATGGAAAAGGTACACTAAGTTTGGATAATGGTAGAACCAAAACTGAAAATGTTTTGTATATAAAAGGTCTTAAGCATAATCATTTGAGTGTAAGTCAAATGTGTGATTAGGGCAACACACTAAATTTTTATGTATAAGGTTGTGAAATTAGAAGAAAAGATTTAGATATGTTGGTTATAAATACTCAGAGAACAGACAATAATTTGTATATGCTATCAGACATCAAAGGTTAAAGATGTTATTTGAGTTAGATTAAAGAAAGTTGGATATGGCACAAGAGAATGGAGCACATAAATTTTGAAAATCTTGTCAACATAAGAAAGAAGCAAGTAGTCATAAATATTCCAAAGATTATAAATCCATCTAACACACTTTGTAAACCTTATCAACATGGGAAGCAGGCTAGAAGGTGGTTCAAAACAAAAGAGTACTCGACTACTCATATGCTAGAGCTTGTTCACACTAATCTATGTAGACCTATGAGAACTCAAATTAATCAAGGTGAGAAGTATTTCATGTTACTTATTGATAATTTTTAACGTGTGACTTGGGTAATATTTTTAAAGAAAAAATCAGAAGCTTTCAGACATTTTAAAGCATTCAAAGTATTAGTTGAGAATGAAACCAGTTTGAAGATTAAGTGTCTAAGATTAGATCAAGGAGGAAAATTAATGTTAGATGAATTTATTGAATTTTTGAAGACCATGGAATAAAGAGACATTATTCAACAACCAAAACTCCATAGCAAAATGGAGTAGTTAAACAGAAAAATAGAACAATTCAGGAGATGGTGAGGACAATGCTAAATGAATCTAAGATAGAAGATAAATATTGGAGAGAGGTAGTTTTTATAGTAGTAAATATTTATAATAGATAATTATTTAGATTCAAAATTGCCAATACTCCTAATGATCTATGGAAAGACAAACTAGCAATACTTGATTATTTCAGAGTTTTCAGTAGCAGATGCTTCATAAAGGGAACAGATGAAAAACCTGGTAAGTTTGAATCCAGAGTAGATGAAGGTATATTTCTTCATTATTCTTGAAAAATTAAAGCTTATAAATGTTATAAAAAATAACTAATAAATTTTTTTAAAGTGCAAGTGTCAGGATAGAAGAAGATGGAACACAAAGAATCAATGATCCAGTAGACATTCCTTAAATCATTGAAGAGGAAGGTTTTGTAGAATCAGATGAAGATGAGAAGGATAAAAAGGGTACCAAAAATCCATCCAATATGTTAGATAAATCATAAGGAAATTGACATCATCAGGGACATAAATGAAGGAATTCACACTAGAAGAATGATAGTAAGTGAATCTGAGCAAGTTAATTTTTCTTTATTATCCAAAATTCAGCCTAGATCTTTTTCAAAAGCTATACATGATAAGAATTGGGTTAAGGCTATGGATGAAGAAATAAATTAGATATAAAATAATGATACTTGGGAATTAACACAGAGACCAAAAGATCACAATGTGATAGGAACAAAATGTGTTTATAGAAATAAGTTGAATGAAAATGGAGAAGTGACGAGAAATAAAGCAAGATTAGTATGTAAAGGATATGCTCAGATTGAGGGAGTATATTTTGAATAAACTATTACACCAGTGGAAAGGTTAGAGGCTATTAGAATGTTTCTTACATATGCAATGTTTAAAATTTTCAAAGTGTTTCAAATGGATGTCAAATCTGCCTTCCTAAATGGGAATCTAGAAGAAGAGGTCTAGATTGAACAGCCTGAGGGATTTATTCTCTCAAATATTATTAGACATGTATGTAGATTGAAGAAAGTATTATATATATTGAAACAAGCTCCTAGAGCTTGGTATGTAAGACTTGATAAGTACCTATAGGATCAAGGTTTCAAGAGAGGATTTGTTGATAGTAATCTCTACATCAATGTTAGGTTGTGGAGCTAAAAGCTTCACTGATGCAGACATAGAGGAGGTTTGAGGAGGTTGTTGAAGTGTCATAGACACCGGAATCGGTCAGGCCAACTAACGTCAGTAGGATTAGATAGGAATGCAACTAATGTCGGTTAGGGATCAGCCAGCATCGGTCACCTCCAGGTATACAGGGACTGACATCGGTCACCTATGCAGTCTAGAACTGCAAGTTTCACGGGCAGTTAGTTAACAAACCAAGTGTTTGCATGTCAAGAGCCAATTTTAGACTCAAATCTATGGATCTAATTATTGTAATTAGGTGTCTAATTATTGTTTGCATGAGATCTATTTAAGAGACTTATAGGTTGTATTAAAAAGTGTTCTAGTTTGAGTTGAGCAAAGTTAGCTCCTTCTGTGTGTGAAGTGAGCAAGGGTGTTCCTCCTAGTTCCACAATAGTGCTAAGTGTGGGTGCTAGTTTTGGAGAATCATAAGGGTTCTTCAGGTGTGTAGGATCTTGGTCAGCAAGTGTTACATGGCTACTTTTGGAGATCTACATGGGTAAGTAAGATCATTGATCTGTAAGTGTTTGTGGGTGTGAGATCTAGGTTTATAGGTGTGTAGAACCATATTGATTTACAGGTGTGCAAGATCAAGGAGGACATCAACACAACAGGGAGCAGTATCAGGTAAGATCTACTTGGAGTACGGTGGGTACTCGATTGGAGAGAAGAGACAAAGGCAAGGTAGTTCCTTCCATAAGTAAGATCATTGGGTTGTAGGTTATTACAGTTTAGGGGAGATCTACCTGAAGTACAATTGAGTACTTAGAGTGCGTGGAGTACTTGTGGAGTGCATGGAGCACTGGTGTACTGGTAGTAGTGGATACTGACTGGTTAGAGGTGAACACCAACTCTGTGTTTGAGTTGTGTGTTGGGAACATAAGAGAGAGAGCTGTCAGGAGAGAATTACTGCTCACTTGAGGTGTGGGAAGCCTCTGAGAGGTGGTGAAGAAGAAGTGGCATCTTCTTTATTGTATTCTTTTCTAGATGAGTATTAATACAAGTTGTGTATTGTCTCTCATATTCTATGTTGTTTCTAGTTTCTAGTTACTTGTTACTTCTGATTAATTCCGCATCTTAAGTTGCTTGTGTATGGTAATCAATTATGCTTCCACAGGTTCCTAACAGGTGGTATCAAAGCTAAAGTTACAGGGAGCAGGTTTTATGTTTGGTTACAGGGCACTCTCAGGGGTTTTTGATTGAGTGGGAGTATAGCAATGATAGAAGAAAGTAAGTTATGAATGGAGAAACTAATTAGCATGAATGGTCACTTATGGTGTTATGGAAAGAAAGAGCAGGAAAAGAAAGATTGTTGGTTGGTAGCAGATTAGCATGAAGAAGAAGACGTTGTAGGTGTTATTGCACAGGATGCTCTGGATAAAGTTGAATCTTGTTTTATAGATTTTGTTGCCTCTTTCCATGCAGCCCCAAGTAGAGGGGTTGGTGAGCCTTGTTAGATTACTGGAAAAGGGGAATTGTTTCTAAAATTGCAGGTGGACAACACATGGGTGTTGAAGAAGGTCATGCAGGTCCCAGTCTTGGAGATGCGGCTAATTGCTTCAGGAAAGTTGGGTGATGAGAGATGCATAAGAACTCTCACAGCAGATGCACTTGAATTAGCGGGTGGTAAGAAAGTAAGTATCCTTTATCTATCTACTTATATTACTGATTCTTCTTCTATTGTAAGGATGTGGCTTTGTAGGCTTGGTCACATGAGCAAGAAGGAGATGCATGTTCTTAAGTGAAATACAGATGTGTTTGATAGACTTAAGAACTGGAAAGCCTTGGTGTTCTTGGAGGAGATGACAGACAGAGACCAGTGGATGAGGCTGGATACTTTTGGGTAGGGCAGTTTGGACATGGGTTTTGATTCAAAGGAGCTTGCGGGTAAAAAGTCATCACTCACAGCTGAGCACAAGTACCAGCATCGGTTAGGAGGAACCAGCATCGAACAGATAGGTGTTGATGTTGGTCATGTGTAGACTGAAGCCGGTGATGTCGAGTAGGGTAAGACTGACATCAGTCAGGAGGACTGACATCGGCAATAGGTAAGATCGACATTAGTTAGGAGGATTGACATCAGTAATAGGGACACTGACATCGGTAGAGTTGGTAGTCATGACAGGTGTATGGAAACCGATGTCGGTTGGATGCAGAATATGTAGTGATCGAGGTCATTCACTGTAATGTATTTTGGGTGGACAATAAGCTGTCAAGGAGTCTCAAATGCCCATATGGAGGATTGAAAGTGGTAAGTAAGCCTCAAATTCATTGTTCCTCTTCTTTATACTTGTTGCTAACTGCAGAGCAAGAAGGATCCAAGAAACAGTGGGAGCATGGCATGAAAAGGATGCATGACCAAATGGGAGATTTGGTAGGGTTGCAAGTCGGTATGGAAAGCACTGAGACAAATGGATACCTTAGTTAAAGAATAGAGAGAATGGACATGTGAGATAGAAGGCTAGGTCATATGGTCTTGAGGAAGCTGTAGGACAGTGGTATAGGTTTTGATAGGTGGATGACAAAGTAAGGCTTTAGTCAATGTCAGTGTAACCATTGTGTTTGTCTTACTAGGTGGATGATGAGTCACGACATTATCTTATTGCTATATGTGGGTGATATGTTTGCTAGTAGGTTTGTACATACAGGGTTTTACTGAGCTAAGGGTAAGCTTAATTCAGTGGCATGTCATGAGGAATTTGGAGCAGCAAAATTCTTTGGCATGGGAGACATGGAAGATCACAAGTTGATTTTGTCTCCAGTGGGAGCTAATGTGAATCAGGTGTTGGCAAGGTTCATTACATAGGACGCAGAACCGGAGCACACTAAAGGCTGGACAGTTCAATGTCCAAAATCACATGAGGTCTGGTATAGACCTGAGTTTGCCCAAGCAGTGGGTGCTATCAAAAAGTTTGTAGTCAATCCAAGAAGTAAGCACTAGAGGGCAGTTCAATGGGTTCTCAGGTATCTAAGATGGACTAGCAGTAAGGATTCATGTTATGCAGGGTCAAGTACTTTGGATGTGGTAGGTTACTCGGATGACAAGAGGTGCACCACAGGTTGTGTGGTGGGTGGTCTTCAGGATTGATCTTGAAGAGGGATACAAGCCAAGAAATAGATTAGATGGGGTATAGGTATAGGTACATTGTAGATATTTATCTCCAAGTGGGAGATTGTTAGGTTGTGGAGCTAAAAGCTTCACTGATGTAGACATGGAGGAGGTTGGAAGAGGTTGCCGAAGTGTCATAGACACTGGCGTCGGTTAGGCCAACTAACATCAGCAGGATTAGATAGGAATTCAATTGACATCGGTCAGGGATCGATCGGCGTTGGTCACCTCCAGGCATACAAGGACTGACTCGGTTGCCTCTGCAGTTTAGAACTGCAAGTTTCACAGGCAGTTAGTTAACGAACCAAGTGTTTGCATGTCAAGAGCCAATTTTAGACTCAAAGCTATGGATCTAATTATTGTAATTAGGTGTCTAATTATTGTTTGCATGAGATATATTTAAGAGACTCATAAGCTGTATTAAAAAGTGTTCTAATTTGAGTTGAGCAAAGTTAGCTCCTTCTGTGTGTGAAGTGAGCAAGGGTGTTCCTGCTAGTTCCACAGTAGTGCCAAGTGTGGGTGCTAGTTTTGGAGAATCAGAAGGGTTTTTCAGGTGTGTAGGATCTTGGTCAGTAGGTGTTGCATGGCTACTTTTGGAGATCTACATGGGTAAGTAAGATCATTGATCTGTAGGTGTTTGTGAGTGCAAGATCTAGGTTTGAAAGTGTGCAGAACCAGATTGATTTGCAGGTGTACAAGATTAGGGAGGACAACAACACAATAGGGAGTAGTATCAGGTAGGATCTACTTGGAGTATGGTGGGTACTCATTTGGAGAGCAGAGAGGAAGGCAAGGTAGTTCCTTCCATAAGTAAGATCATTGGGTTGCAGGTTGTTGCAGTTCAAGGGAGATCTACTTGAAGTATGATTGAGTACTTGGAGTGCATGGAGCACTGGTGTACTGGTAGTAGTGGATACTGACTGGTTGGAGGTGAACACCAACTCTGTGTTTGAGTTGTGTGTTGGGACCGTAAGAGAGAGAGCTGTTAGGAGAGAATTACTGTTCACTTGAGGTGTGAGAAGCCTCTGAGAGGTGGTGAAGAAGAAGTGGCATCTTCTTTATTGTATTATTTTCTAGATGAGTATTAATATAAGTTGTGTATTGTCTCTCATATATTGTGTTTTTTTTGGTTTCTAGTTGTTACTTTTGGTTAATTTCGCATCTTAAGTTTCTTGTGTATGGTAATCAATTGTGCTTCCACGGGTTCCTAACAATCAAAATAGAAGGTGAGCATCAATTGATTATTGTAGTATATGTTGATGATATCATTTTTGGAGGAAATATTGAAAAGATGACAAAATATTTTTTTGATAATATGCAAAAATAATTTGAGATGTTTATGCTTGGAGAATTGTCATTTTTCTTAGGATTACAAATATTTCAATTAGATAAAGGAATTTTCATATCTCAAAGTAAATATGCTAAGGAAATGTTAAATAAATTTGGTTTTGAGGATTGTGCACCAGTTGGCACACCAATATATACAATAAATAAGGTGAGCAAGGATGAATATTCACCTATTATAGATCAATCTTTGTATAGATCTATGATTGATAATCTTTAATATTTAATAGCATCAAGGCTAGAAATCATTCATGTAGTAGGTATGGTTTCAAGATATCAGTCATCTCCAAATGATATCCATGTTTAGTTAGTGAAGAGAATATTAATATATATCAAGCGGACATTAGATTATTGATTATGGTATCCCACAGGTAGATATTTCACTTTGGTTAGTTATATAGATTCAGATTGGGTAGGGTGCTTGGATGATAGAAAGAGTACAAGTGGAGGACATTTCTTCCTTGGTGATAGATTAGTATCATGGATAATTAAGAAGCATAATTTAGTATCACTTTCTACAACTAAAGCAGAATATATTGTAGTAGTATTGTGTTGTACTCAAGTGCTTTGGATGAAGCAAACTTTAGAAGATATCAAGGTAAAGTATGATGAACCTATTTCTATTTTTTGTGATAACACAAGTGCTATAAGTATTTTGAAGAATCTAGTGATGCATTCAAGAATAAAACATATTACCATTAGATATCACCTCTTGAGAGAGAAAGTTGTAGATCAATAAGTTAATATGGAGTATATACGTACTATAGAGCAGATTGTAGATATTTTCACAAAGGCACTACCAAAAGACACATTTGAGTATCTTTGAGAGAACTTGAGAGTAATTTGTTTTACTTCCCACCATTGAGGTTTAGCATCAGTTGAGGGGGAGCTAAGTGTTAGCTCTAGGTAGGCCCTTTACCATTGACGTCAAAGGGGGAGAAAGATAGGTACATGTATAGGTGTAGAAATAGGTATAGGGAATAGATATAAGTTACTATAGTAAGGGGGAGTTACTATATGTTTTTCATATGGTAGTATGTGCAAGTTTTAGGATGTGGTAGTTTTAGTTTGAGGTTGCAATCAATGACAAAGGGGGTGATTGTTGGAGATATTTTCATTGATGCCAAAGGTCTAGCATTATTGGTGTTAAAGGCCCCATTTCATTTAATGGTGTTTTTAATATTCATATCCTAGCTAATGTGTGTTAATATTTATTTAATATTAATGAATATATTTTTGGTTGCATAAATTCAAAAGAGGGCCCATGGAGAAGTCAAAGAGTCATGGGGTAAAAGATGGAAGAGGAATGGGATGCATTTTCTCATGAAGAGTCATCTTGATGAATTTCAAGAGTCACCATGTGAAGACAAAAGAGGTATGGCACATTTTTATATGATGGGACACTTTGAAGAATAAAAAAAGTCACCAAGATAAAGACAAAAGAGGAAAGGATGCTTTTGCATATGAAGGGTCACCATATGACTTTTCAAATGCAAGGATACAAAGGGTAATGCAAGTTTGGCACCATTTTCCATGAGGATTGAAGGGCCACAAAGGGTGAATGTCAAAGGTCATTTTGAAAGCTATAAGTAAAGGCTTGAGAAGCCATTTTTAATATATAAGAGATTTCATGGTTTCTATTTATTTTTGAAGAGAGAAAAGCAGGATATATTGTAGATTTCTATCATTTGTTAAGTAAGCAACATTGACAGATAGTTATGTTCCATACAAAAGAGGGATTGGTGCTCCTATGGGTTGGTGCTCATGAATATTTTTTAGGGGTTAGTGATATTGTGGGTTGGTGCTCACAAATAGTTGTTGTGTGGGTACTTGGAAAAGGGGTTGGTGCTCCTACAAGTTGGTGCTTGCAAACTTTGTATTTTGAGTTGGTGCTCATTCATATACTTGAGATTGTTCTCTATGGTTTTTCCCACTCTAGGTTTCCATGTAAAAAATTAGTCTCTCTCTCTCTCTCTCTCTCTCTCTCTCTCTCTCTCTCTCTCTCTCTCTCTCTCTCTCTCTCTCTCTCTCTCTCTCTCGTGTGGTGAAAATTATTATTTCAATTTTATTGCATATCTTAAATGTATGATTGAGTGGTTATAGAAAATAAATTAGATTGAGAAAAAGATATATAATATACTGATTCACCCCCCCTCTCAGTATATTTCATGCTTAACATTAAAAATTGAGGTCATTGGTTAAGAGTTATGAGAAACAAATCAATCTCTTTGAAGAGAGAATAAGTAACAACACCAATTAATATGAGGAGATAATCAAATAGTTTTAACTTAGATTGCATGAAGTTTTGAATAAAAATGGAGTCCATGGAGGAAAAATTGGAATAGGCAAAATTCAAGTTGAAGACACATCAAAAATTTAAAAATCTCACTGAAGTCCTTGGTAATACTTTGAACAGTCAGAGGTATCCACAAGACAAGACAAGTCTTAGATTCAAAGAAGATCAAAATAAGAATAAGGAGAGTCAAACCTCAAAGGATAATGGACTATTAAGAAGTGATGGTACTGATAGATTAAAGATCTATGCATAAAATCTCAAATCTAAGACTAAAATTGGTTATCAACAAGTCAAGAAGAATGTGACTCCTTCAAGAGAAAACAAAGATAGAGATGCATAATTCAACATTAGATAGATAATTTATGTGAATCCTTTTAATGGTTATTATTTCTCATGCAACGAATATAGACATAGAGCTATGGATTATAGACATCATGCTAGAATCAATTCATCATGAAGTAATAGGGTTAATGTCCATTTCAAAAATAGAAGAAATATTATATGCTATTATTATGATCAAATAGGACATATTCCAAGGGATTTGAAGATAAGGTATATGAGGAAGATCAATCAATATAAAAGGTTATATGGTCATACCAATGAGAAGTGGATCAAGAAGTTAGACCTTATGAACAAGGTGAAGGAAGATCAGAATACTAAATAAGAAGAATTTATGTTATCTCAGATTGCCTTTGACATTAAAGTTGAAGGCATGAAATGGTATATAGATAGTAATTTCTAAAGCCACGTGATATGGGACAAGATCAAGTTCATTTCATTAAAGAAGAATGATGTAGGGACAATGAGATTTGGAGATAACACTACTGCCAATATTGTTGGTAAGGGTATCTCGAGTTTGGACAATGGGAAGACCAAAACAAATAATGTGTTATATATGGAAGGCTTGAAACATAACTTTCTTAGTGTAAGTCAAATGTGAAACCAAGGCCACAAACTAACCTTTCATGATATAGGGTGTGATATAAGAAGAGATAAATCAGGAAGACTAAGTTTCAATGCTAAAAATATTGCGATCAATCTATATGTATTGAATGAGATCAATAAGGAGAGATGATTTATGATAAACATGGATGAATGTTGGCTATGGCACAAAAGGTTGGGCACCTTAAACTTTGACAATATGGTCAAGATAAGCTCTAATAAGTCTGTGAAGAACATGCCTAAAATTACCAAACCTATAAGAACACTTTGAAAGGCATGTCAACATGGTAAATAAATTAGAAGAAGGTTCAAGTCCAAGGAATAATCTATTATAATACCTTTGGAGTTAATATACACTGATATATATGGGTCTATAAGAATACAAAGTATTCAAGGAGATAGTTATTCCATGTTACTCATAAATGACCACATAAGAATGACTTGGGTAGCATTATTGAAATAAAATTTAGATGCTTTTGATAAGTTTAAGGCATTCAAGATTCTTGTTGAGAATGAGAAAAATGGAAATATCAAATTATTAATATTTGATAGAGGAAGATATTTTTGTTCTAATGAATTTGATTACTTATATGAGTTCGATAGGATACAGAGATAGTTATCAATAGCTAAGACACATCATCATAATGGGGTAGTGGAAGGAAATAATAGGATAGTTCAAGAGATGGAAATAACTATGCTAAATGTGTCAAGGTTAGTTGATGGATACTAAAGAGAGGTAGTGAGCACTATAGTTTACATTTTGAATAAAGGATAAATAAGGAATAATGGAAATAAGACTCATTATGAGCTAATGAAAGGTAGACCTACTAATTTGGAACACTTTAGAGTGTTTAGAAGTAAATGCTTCATCAAAAGAGATGAGGAAGACTTAGGAAAGTTTTATTCTAGGTCTAATGAAGGTATATTCTTTGGATACTCGTCAATAAGCTCAGCCTATAAATGCTATAATAAGAGGTTATAGAAGATAGTGGAAAGTACCAATGTGAATATTGATGAGACAAGTTCTAAGAAGTCACACTCACAGTCAAAGGATACATCATATAATCTAGACTTCAATAATGAAGAGGAAACAATAGATATTGATGAGGAAGAATAATTAGTTGAGGAAAGACAAGATTCAAAAGGTCCTTCAAGAAAGATTTAGAGAGACCATCTTGAATCACAAATCATTATCAACAAGGATGTAGGTATGCAAATAAGAGAAGACTGGTAAATAAGATAAATCAAGATAATGTTACTCTATTCTATAATATTGAACCTAAAAAACTTGTATAATCAAGCAAAGACAAGTTTTGGATAGGTGATATAAATGAGGAGTTTGACCAAATAGAAAAGAATGTGACCTGGGAACTAGTTCCTAGGCCTAAAGATAAGAATGTCATTGGCACAAAATGGGTGTTTAGAATAAAGTTAAATAAAAATGGATAATTCAATAGGAATAAGACTATATCGGTATGCAAGGTGTATCCCCAATTAGAAGGTGTATATTTTGAGGAAACTTTTGTTTCAATATCAAAATTAGAAGCCATCAGACTATTTCTAGCATATGTAGTATTTAAAGGGTTTAAGGTGTACCAGATTGATGTCAAAACTATTTTTTTGAATGGAAACTTGAAAGATGAGGTGTACATAGAACAACCTAAGGGTTTATCATTATCAAGGGAGTAGTGTTGAGAATGTATACATGGAGATAGGTAAGGTATGTTTTTATTGTGCCTCATAAACTCATAATCTTGTATGTTGAGAGTTTTGGTTACAAGAGGTATGCTCCAAGTAGTTACAAGTATCTCTTTGTCTTTTATGACAAAGGTGAGAATATTTTAGAATGATTATTTTAGTGGGTTTTTGACCCCTTGAGGTTTTCCCACTCATATAAGTGTTTTATTTTGTTATGCTCATGTGAATGGTTATTTATACATTGATATATCATTGTATTAATTACATAGTTCAAGGAATGTTAAAGTATAATTGATAGAAAGTTTTTGAAACACTGATTCACCCCCCCCCTCCCTTAGTGATTGTGGTTCTAATAACAAAACAATCCTTATACCAATGTTGGCTAATACAAGTTTTATAATATAACATATAACTGAAAAATAGCAAGCAATAATGTTGAAATAGAAATTCTAATCTATGTGGTCATTCATGAATATTTTGAACTATAAATTTAAAAATAAATGTGATAGGGCATTTAGATTTAGAAAGGAACTCAAAAGAGGTAAGTTAAATCTGGGTTTAGGTTGTTAAGGCTGAAATAGATATATATTGGTGATGATACTGGCTTGGTATTGGGACCTACCCCCTCACTTCAAAATCCTACAATGATAAGGGTATTGGGTGATTTACCAATATATACCATCAACTATGTATTTATATTCATCCATAAAACCAAATAAAATTATTCTTGGTGATGAAATCCAAGTAGGTAGATGTTGGGTAGAACTATTTATTGCTTTTTGATATTTTATGATTTGGTAGTGTGTGAATAAAAGAAAAATGATGTGATTAAATTGATAAATTTAAATTTCCTAGTTAGGCTATGTGTGTTACTCTAAGAAATCAAAAAAAAAAATGAAAGATGAATTAATTAGTATAAATGTGAGTTGATTCCTTTTGTTTGAAGAGTACTACATTGATTGTGTCAATTGAGTATGCAAATAATACAAAATAGAATCAACTTGATCGGTTCTATCTGTTGAAGAAAAAGGCCAAAGAAACATAGTCAAACAAGTCAATTGAGTCTCTTGAGAAATAAATAAATATATAATTAAATTGATATATTCAAATTAGTTGATTACAAGGTTATAGTTTTACAGAACTAAAAATTATGAAAAATAAGATTAAAATGAAGAAAAAAAATGACTAAGTTGGTGAGAATGAACCTGATGATTTAATAATATTGAATTGTTATTTTTATACTATGTTATCCAAATGAATATTTTAACCTACTAATATATTTTATTTATTTGACTGAGTCTAAATACTTATATATATAAAATCAAATTGAGTTGATTGAATTGATATAGTTATTTGTAATTGTATATGAATTTCACAAAGCTAAATAGAGTCACTCAAAATGACTATGTTATAACCTACAAAATATTAGACTAGGTCGATAGAGTTAATCTAGTGATATAAAAATGAAACATATAAGAAATTAAAATAAATGAGATCATGAAGGAAAAATTGTAAGTGTTAGTTCACATCAGATTCACTAGAATGTATACAAGGGAAAGTGAATTTGATTTATAAATCAATCATAACTCAGAGAAGATAAATCAAACTAGCTGTTTCATTTGTTGGTACATTTAAATAATTAGAATCATGACCAACATGGATATTCTAGACCTAAATTAGGGGTCTATTAACATATAATATCACTAGAGAGGGTTCCAAATCCTCTAGTTGAGAAATACCACATAATGACCCTATTTAGGTCATATGGTTTGTAACAAGGTAAAGTAAATCTAATCTAGTGATCATCAAAGTTTGTGGCATAAATGGGGGATAATAAACATAAAAAAATAAACATGTAAATAAAAACTCTACTCAAGTCAATGTATAGGTAATCCTAAGCATGGAGAGATAAATACATTCATAAGCCATTACTTGTGCAATTATATCTACCAAAATAGAGGAATAATAGTTAGGAATAATTACCTTGAAGATGAACCTATAGAGACTCAATCTCTCCCTTAGCCAATGGTAATTTTCAAGATGTTGTTATGGGTTATAAAGATTAAAAAATATAGGTTATATATAGGATACAATACATCTCCTATGCATCTAAGACATTTTCACAAGATAATATTCTTCTCCAAAGGAAGTATAAAACCCTAAGCAATGTCTCTTTTAGTAGAATGGTGGAAGAGCAAATTGTAAACAAATGAAAATGAAATATTCTCTATATTGGAAATGGGGTTAAAGATATGTATATATATCAGAATCTAACCTTAAACCTTTTCATAATTTTAGCCAACATAGTCAACCTAGTCTACCTAATTAGTTAAGAAATAGAGTAGTTGGGTCCTAGACTAAGTCAGCTAAGTCAACTTAGTTGCATAGCATGCTCAATTCATAGAATAGGGCTGACCCATTTGACTATGTTTGGAGGATGGTAAAAATAGGTTTGTCTTAGGTGGGGGATATTTTATGCGGTGAATTTCTTGAAGGATCATGTCAGGGGGTGCCAAGGAATAAATAAACATATAAGAGGGAATTGTATTAGTTTCAAGTGGTGGTATAGGGGAAAAAATCTTCAAAGCACCAATGGTCCACCCACCCTTTTTTTAGTGTACCCTATAAGTCATGCACTCATAGAGATTGAGATTTGGTGGGTTCTTACAATAGATAAATCATCATTAATTGATAAAGTTTAAAACTATTATGTGTATACACTATGTTGAAAAATCATAAAGGCAAGTTTGATGATATAGGTATAACTAAATAATGAAGACATTTCAAGACCATGAATTTTTAATAATGATATTTGAAGTGAAGATAAAGCATCAAGAGGTACCAAATTAGTGAAGTGAGATATTTATGTTGTTGACAAGATCAAAAATAGATTCATAAGGGGGAAATAATGAGACCAAAAAAAAATTATTTCTTTATCTTTTTATAAGTATAAAAAGGATTATTTATGCATATCACATATAACATCATGTGGTTTTAGTCTCTATTTTATGGATTTTATGTAATAACATATATCATAATGGAATATAATATAATAATGTATAAACTATAAGGTTATCCATTTATAAAATCATTACATGGTTATGCATATGATATAATAACATATAGACCACTCTAGTAGCATTATATAACCACTACACAATAATCTGTGAGCACTTTGGAATATGTAGCTACTACAATAAGGTTCCTTAGAAATATTTGTAAAGACAACGTGATCATAATATTTTGGTAATGTTTTACATTATAATTTATAAAATAAAGTGGTGATAGTAAATCATGATAGTTGGAATTATTTTCCATCTTATTAATCACCATATAGGTTAATTATAGATACTATTTTTAAATACTTTAGTTTAGGATGAATCATAATTAGTTGAGGTTGTTTCTATTCTATTTTAGTGGGTTTAAATAGATATGATTTGGTTGATATTCTTTAGGATCTAACAGATTGGATTTAGTTGGAGTTATTAAAAACTAATGTGGTGAGATTTCATTGATAAGATTGTGTTGAAGCTTTTTACCAGCCAAATTTTTTAGACATAGGATACCATATTTTGAAAATTGTTGTTATGTAATTTTTTGTATTGTGTAGTCATTAAAATTAGGTCATAGATATTTTATAAGATTAGTTATGGCCCTATTTATTTTTAATTGCCTTGGACATTTAATATGGACCTATTTCACCACTTCACTCTATCCTAAGCACCTACATGGACCTTTTTATTTTCTAATTTTCTATTTGACACCTAAAAAATTGCTATAACTACTAAAAACCCCTCCAAGAATATGTAAAAACATCTGTAGACCCAAAATTCAAATGTTTATCTTAATTATAAAATTTTTTAGTAGTGGAAAATGCTGCCAAACATTTTTGTCCCTTATGAAACATTTTTGTCCTTAGCCTTTTTAATAGTCAATTTCCAAATTTGAGACTTCACCTACAATTTAATTCATGTTATTAAGATAGGGAGAATGATTTTTTCACCTTTTGGTTTGTTATTTAGGCACAATCAAGTCATTTATTCTACCACTTGGAATTTACAATACAACTACACACTTACATTAGTGCACATTGAGAAAATCTTCCCTAAAAGCCTATTTTATAAATCCAGAGAAAAACATGATCAAGTATTCAAGCCATATCTAGATGAATTCATATATTAAAAGGAACATAATTAAAAAACTCACTCTAAGTTGGAGAACTACATGGGATTGAATTCATTTTTTGGAGCATTAGATACATAGGAATTGTTTAGTCATCACGATGGTGTTTGGGTTTAGTTTAACCCATTACACTCCCTCCTTTTTCTATTTTTAGGTCTTAAGTCATTATAATCCCTATTAGGGTTTTATGTTGTTCATGCACTTATAGAGTTAAAATATATAAACATAGGCATAATTTAAGCTATTAGGAATTACTATGACTTGAGTTTTATATTTTTTAGTAGAGGACAAGATTGACCAACTTGGGACAATAGTGGCAGTCAATCTTATCCCAAGTTGGATGATTCTGACTTGAATATTTTCAGTCTTAATCTTTGTACACTTTTAGGATTTATTATTTTTTTATTATTTTTAGTCATCTATAAGTTTCACATAGTTAGATCTTAGATAATAAAAAACTATATTTTTCATTTTGTTAATAGTTATTCTTCTTTCATTTGATTGATTTTTTTTGAATTTATTATTTTACATTCATTCTAATTTTTAAAATTTTATTTTAAAAAGTTCTATATTATATTTAATTTATCTAAAATAAAGTTAATGATAACATTAATTTAAAAATATAATAAAACATATTGGTGAACCCACTTTTTATTTGAGCACTAACTCACATTTTTATTGGTTTAGATAAATTCCCAAACATTTGACACTAAAAGATTTTTTTTCAACCTTAAATATAAATCTAACACTAAAATAACTTACTTTATATCTCATATCTAATAGCTAAAACTTAAAATATTTTTTATTCACCTTAGATCTAATTTTTAACACTGAAATCACTTTATTTTGACCTTAGATTTTAAGGAAATTTGCTAATCTCCATACACAATTTTTTTCCTTTTGTTTCTATCATTTAACTTCATATTTTTATCTACAATATTTTTTCCATGTTATTTTTCTTTCCATCTAAAAAACTTGCTTTCCTCTAAGGCATTGTTCTAGGTTAAGTTGGGTACAATATTAAGCCCATTGAAATACATTTAGCCCCTATTAAAATGGATTATTGTAATGTAAATAATGAATATATTTATTTTAATGAACAAATTAATTAATAATATTTTCAAGGTAATCATAATGAACAAGTTAGTCAAGATGATCATAATGTAAAAGATACTCATGAAGGCTCAGATAGGCTTCATCTTGATGAAATCAATGAATTAGATAATGCAATAGTTTATCATTTATCCATATTTTGAGAATGACTTCATAAAATGCCATAAGATATACCCAAATTAATTTAATTACTTCTAATTTAGAAAAGTGCAAAAAAAAAACAAAAAAAAAATACTTTCAATGAATAAAAAGAATGACTCTTTCACATTGTTAACCCTACCATAAGTGTTACTACTGTTTTTGACAATATTATTACATATACACATTTGGATTTAAAGACAACCCAAGGCTGATATCATATTTATATATCCATGCCTAACCAAATGACTCATATGAGATCTTTGATAGTTATGCATACTAAATCACATACATTATCTACTACACAATCCCTTTGTAAACTATTTCACTTTTGCATGCTAAGGTGTTTCAATTAGAGTAAGGTACATTAAATGCTAGAAAATAATTGGATTAATTGCCTTGGTTCATAATTCATTATCACCTAACACTATAACATACCCTTTACTTGCAAGATTTTTAGCTAGTAAACTACCATTATATGAAGGTAAAGGATATCCATAGAATTTTAGATATTTTCATGTGGCATGTATGGATTGTGCCTTCAATGACAATTTCCTAACGATGTTGTTACCAAGAATCATAAAATATTACATCTTGTGTTGGTTTTATGATTTACTTTTTTAATGAATTATGAATTCAATCCACTAGTAGATTAGTTTCTCAAGATTTTTTATTGACATTGATGAAAATTGATCTAATGCATAAATTTATAAAATTAATAAAGGATGTAATGAGCCTATTAATGAGTATTTACTTTTTTACAAGATCATGGTTTCCAAAATGACTAACACCTTGGTAGATAATGAATATCAAGATATTTTCAAACAAAGTTTGCTTGCACCTTTGCATGAGTCAATCATTTTCAAAAAGTTTGGATAATTTGAAGAGATTTATCATATAATAATATAAAAATAATTAAGTATTATTAATTGGAACATGCTCATGTATGCACTTACATCTAATTCTAATTCCATAAATGTTTTTCAAAATATACCATATTACAAAGTTATGCTAACAGATACTAAAGTTGATGCAAAGATCATAATTAATGATATTTCTCAACATTATAGCAAGATTATTTTATCATACAAACAAGGACCAAATTATCTATATTAGTAAAAACACATAAAAATTTTACTTGAGTATAATCATAATAGTTTATGTCCACCATTTGAAGTTTCAATGATAAACCTCAAGGTAAATATTTTGATAAAAATGTATATTGTGACTATCACAGATAAAATTTTCAATCTAATAATAAATGTTTTAAGATCAAGGAAATAATTTAAATTATTATTGAAAATACTTTTATTAATTTTTAAACTCCTATAGATTAAATTAAACCCCAATAAAATGAAATTTTGAATTTTAATATTTTTAGTGAACCATTTTCAAACCATGATACAAAAGTACAATTCAATAGTGCATCATACTTAAAATGATTATATACCTCTTCATCATATTATAATCCATTATATGAAATTATTGGTATATATTTTTAAAACTAATCAATCACATCCCATGATTACTTTTGATGGTAGTGAGATAGTAGATGATGATATTAATTTTCATGCTTTGTGTGTGAGATTATATTGATTAACAACTTCGTCATAGTGTGATATTATATAATGGATCAAGTTAAAATGAATTCATAATGAAATTAATTCATTAATTGGGTTACACACAACATGATATATAAGAAAACTCCATAAGAGTCAAAACATTTAATGGGGAAATTTGGGACACCTCGTGTTGCCTCTTCAAGTGAGCCATGTTATACTATCTACTAATTTTCTAGTTATATAAAAAAATGGGTTATTTAAATTGATATTAACATGACCTTAAAAAATATCTATGTTATACCTTATATGGTACATATATGTCTAAATTACATTCTTTAAAATCAAGTTTTTAAAATTTTAGTTATCAAATATGAGTACCCTCTATAATCCATGCTACCTACTCATCCTTATCCATAACCATAGTTCTTGATTACATATATACAAAAAAAATTATAGTTTTTTCACATAGGTAAAATATTTATATTTAATAAATTAAGAAAAAGGTGTAAATATCTCAAAATAAGCCATTGCAGAAAAAATATTGAAAAAGGTGGCTAGTTCCCAACAAACATCATTACATAAAACACCATATAAATTATTGATACATATAAATTAAATGTTCCTCAAAAGTAATCACATTTGACATAATATCATATTAATAATCATCATATTTTATATCATGGTAAATCTCCTAGAGCTACTCCTGCATAGGATTACATGAGTAGTGATCTAGATAGTTTCATTACAACACATGATGCATTTTTTGATTTTGAGTCATATACATCTAACATAGTTCATCCATGAAATTAAATAATTATATTAAATATTAAAAATTCTTATAACTATCATATTTATGGTATCATTGGTTAGCTTTCTAACTTTTTAAATATTTCAAAAAATGAAAAATATGACTGTTCATATCTTCTCATTTATTCATGCCATTCTTTTACTTCTTGTGCATGTAACTGATTAGATCAATTATTCTAAGCCCTTGGATATTAAAAACTTTTTAGCCTCTTAGATAACCCTTTTCATCTTACTAGATATTAATATTACAAAAAAATGATATATTTTACCATTTATCTTTCTGATTTCATAGTTTGCACTTATAAAATCACATTTTTTACAAGGACAATATCTACTAATAAAGGACATGAATGACTACCACTACTATCCTCTATTGGTTAGTCCTATCATGTGTAGAATTTCACACAATAATAAAAATATTAACACATAGAGCCTTAATAATATTAATTTAATAATATTTCATTTAGTTCCTGTATGAAAACCAATACTTATTCATGTAAAATATTGATTTTTGTATGTTCTATTGCTCATACATGCTACATACTTTGACAAGTATACTTTTGATGAGATGAGATTGTATAATTTTTTTTGCATACCTATTTTTTCCACATGTTTTAAATTACAACCACATATAAATTGGGGGAATCTTTCTCATACATGGTCATGTCATCATTTATAATGCATATTTGACATTGACACATGTTTCAGATTGTTAATATCCCTTACATTTCTTCTAATTTCAAACTTATGGTCTACAAACTATATTCTCTATTTCTAATTTCAAATTGTAAAAAATATAATATTTAAATATTCTAATGTATAAAAAAATTCAAAATACTATAAAAAATAGAAATTAGGACCTAAACGTAATTATATATATACTTTACATCATTGGAATATGTTATTTATCTCATAATTAATAGATAGCATATTATTTTTTATCACACCTGCATTTCACTAGTCTTCATGTGTGTTATGTAGGACATACATATCTCACATGGAAAAAGATGTTTAACTTGTCTCTACCTAGTATCCTTATTAAATAAGGGGAATATTTTACATATGCTACAATAGTTATAGATATTAGCATTATATGGCACCTATAATATAGATCTATACATAATTTTACAAATGTCTTGCTAACATATCTATCTTACATTGTGTACATGGATATGCTATTTGATAGGGTATGACTACATTACATATACATGTTTTAGACTATATTTGTAGCTCCATTCTTCATTTGGTATTAATTTTACATACTAGATTAGATCTTTATTATCTATTATGTATGGCCTTTGGCCCTTGTATGATTTTTTTTTGAGCATATATATGAGATAATTATTTTTATGTGCAACATTTTAACATGTCCATTGATTTTGGCCCTTAGCCCTTTGTTTTGTGTGGCATTTAAAAATTTCCATTGTTTGATAAATTATTCATGTTCTTTGCATATGGCCCTTGACCTTGTGATTGTAAGCTTTATGTACATCATATTTGAACATGTCCCTTCTATGTGACCCTTATAATTATGGTATTAATTTATGCTTATTGGGTTTTTATGATTTTTGAGATTTTTAAGTTTGATTAGTGACATGATCCATATCATGCACTGACTAATACATAAATTTATAATATCAAAATACAATATTATGATCTTTATTGATAAATTTATATAAGCCATTCATCATATGTTACATACATAATTTTAATCATAAAAATCTTACTATTTTGACATTATTTTCACATGTGCTGCATTATTAAGTTATTACATAATCCTATGCATGATACAATTAAATTTTATTGTAATATGAACTAATTTGAGGGTACAATTCACTGACCTCAAAAGTTGGGAATTTTATTGAAATTTTCATACATGAGGCAAGCCTTTTCAAGATCAAATAATAGTTTTGAGTATATGATACAATTTCAAAGATTTAAAAATGGTTAAAAATTTAAGCATTGGTACATATAATGGGGGAATATGCCATGTATATTCACTCACATAACAAGAAAAAAAGTAAATATTCATATAGTTTTTAGTGCATGCTACTAATGCATGCACAAATTTCACACAAAATTTATAAATTTTCATCTTCATTGCATAATTATGCACATTATATTAATAAAATTTAGTGGGGATGATATAGGTTCATGCCATGCTTTCAATTATTTTACATCTACATACATTGTATAAACATATATGTTCTCCATTTTCTTTTGATAATGCATTTAGGAACTATGGAATAAAGTGAAAATTGAATATATAATCCATATGTAGTGATTGAGTAAGTTAAAGTGTATAATGCATAACTTTGAGGTCTAGTTCAATCTATCATTAATTCTTATGAATTCATTATGGATTCCAACCCACTTCATCTCTCAAGGTTATAATACCACTAGTGAAAATTCATGTTTTTTACATCCATCTATGGGTTTTATTTTATATGAAAATTCAATTAAATTTGGGCATTATCAGCCTAAAATTATCCAAGTGTTTAGCTAAGGAACTAATATTTTCAATTGTTTCATGAGAAACACCAATTTTCCAATCCTTTAAGGAAGCATCGTCTCAAAAAACATTTATATGATTAAAATTGGTTTTACAAATACAATGTGGTCCTTGTTATTTCCAATCATTTTAAAATTCAAGTTACGTTTAAATTTTTAGTTTCACATATGAGAATTAACTAATTTTACATAATTTTAGGGTTTTTCATGGAATACTTTTCATGATTCATAGATTTTCCTAAAGGAAAAGTGTATTGTACACACTAAGGTATATCTTTAATTTACTATAGTAATTTTATTTCTAGACTAAAGGATGGAAAATTTAGTATCATGTAACCTATGAATATACATATCACCCACTCTATAAATATAGTGAAAATCATATGTGTAAATAATGAATTTGAAAACTTCTATCACATGTAAATATTTAACCATGTATAAAGTAATATTTTTGAATTTTTTGACATGAGATCCTGCCCCTTTTTGGGAAAGTTATATGAATCATGCATACATAAATTATGTTAAACATAATGTGACCAAATTCAAAAATATGTGTAGTAAATAACACCTCATCAAATGTAATAGTGTCAAACACATATGTATAACAACCCCCAAAGATAATGCTAATGTGTCTTAATCACATGATATAAATTAATATGTTATAAGGCCCATAAGTGAAGATGTACATGGGAAATTACATTCATCCAATGTATGATATATAAATGGAAATAAGTGTAAAATTAACAATGATCCATCATGTGTCTCATATATGCAATAACTATAATCTTAATAAGCAATATAAATTCATAAGTGAAAGGGGTATGTAATAGATTCCAATGTAAGATATGTCAATAAAAAACATTTATGGGTATAATACCCTATAGGAAAATGTGTGATATAATATATAAATAATAATTACTATCCCTCTATTAAGAAAATATGTAGATATATATATAATCACTAAGGAACAAATGTGTATATGATATCTGCATAGGAAAAGATATGATATCAATGGAACTCATAGAATAAAAACCATGGGAACCATTCCCCCATAGAAAAAAGGATGAGATAAATGAAACTCATAGAATAAAAACCATGGGCATCATAGCCCCATTGTAAAAATAGGTTTATATATGTGAACAATAAATAAAAAGTGTGGGTATGGTGCCCCCATAAGTAAAAATATGATTGATAAGGCACCAATGTGGGTAAAATTCCCCCATAGACAAAAATATGATCATGTAAAAATAAATATTATTCATTTTTTTAGTAGTACTTTTAGAATAGGAATAGAAAAATAACACCAAAAATGAATGTGGTCACACATGAAAGAGATAATATAAAGACTCAAAAAGTATAAGAATGCGATGAAGAGGATCATAAGAAACCTATGGCTTCCCTTAGAAATCAATGGATTTTATGACTAAAAACCATAATAAATGTGTTGTCATTATTAGGAAAACAAAAAAATTATTAATAATAGGGTCAATAATCAAATGACCAAAGATAATGAATCATAGCAAGCAACATGAAACAAACATCTAGAATAATATCGATGAGAAATAGAAAGCAAGTGCCAATGTAAAATCAAGAAGATAGAAGAATGTCATCAATTTTTAGGAGGAAACTATATGTAAGGCATGACACATAAAATAAGAAAGTTATGTTGAAGGATATGGTATGGTATATGTTGACGCTAGAAAGTGCACCCAGTGGTAGGAAAATAGGTTCCTGCCCTCTCCCCACAACATGGAAACTCTCCTCTCACCTGTGGGACCGCTGACACTAGAGGAGAGAGTCTCTAGATAAGGGCTAGCTCCCTTTGATGCATTGTGTTGTTTCCAACAAAAGTTAATAGGTATATATATATATATAATATAGGGGGATGAAAAGGGAGAAGAAATGCATAGAAAACAAACTACCTAATCTAAAAGAGGCGATGCAACAAAATAAAGGTTGACCTTCTCACATCCACTCTTAAAATAAATCAAATGCATACATACACTACACACTTGGCAGAAGGACCAGGCTACAAGAAACTAGCAGGGAGGCTTCAATGGAAAATATAGAACAGAGATCACCCAAGGTGCTATGAAACACACACTTATGAAGTAATTTCTTCTACTCCTTCACTCCCAAATACTACTCTTCTCCTGTCAGCTGCAACAATGGCACCTTATAGATAGCAGGTCTACTGGTGTTGAACCTATGAGAGCATCAAAAGACAATGACTGGACACAAGCAAACATTCAACGCATACATAAAAATGTCTATCCAAAATGGAGGTAAAAAGCTACATTTGTATTGATCCAGGTGAAATTTTTGTAGAGCTTCACCCTTTACAAAATGTGGAAGATCTCCCCCTTCTCAAAAATGAGAAATTACAATATATAGAAGAAAGGAGAAAGAAACATGGTGCCTTTTTTAACAAGTTGGCCTGTCACGTCTCTCCTTGGGAAGAACAAGTCACTCAAGAAATTAAATGGACTGTGCCCTTTTGTCTACTTAAAAATAATCCTCTTTTTGATGACTTACACGGTTTGTCAATCCATTTAATAAAAAATGGAGGAAAACTGATCTTATCTCAACTGTTTGTGCCTTTCATGATAACTTCATAGGGACTGCTCCACCTACTGAAGTCACTTCCCAAATGGTACCACTTGGATCAACTACCAGCTTGCTCTATCCTTTGCCTCTTGTTCATGCCATCAGGTAATAAATTACCTTGTTTATGCCACTTGGACTGCTTGACTGCTCCATGCCTCATCATCTTTGATTACCACTTGGAATTTGTCCTCTTTTGGCTGCTTGGCTCCTTGGGTGGACATACTGGTGGGTCGCTACATTCTAGCTCTTTCTTGGCCATGTTTGATGCTTGCCATATTTTAAAACCAATGGCTAAACCATTTCATTAAGTTTGGCATGCCCTAGGATGTTCCCGTGTCCTTTGCTTTTTCTTTGGGTCCACGTTGGCAGTCGGGTCCATGCTGGCAGTCATTTGTGGCTTCCCTTCCTTTGTCTTTTCCTTGGCATACCCTCCTGAGTCGCATTTGGCTTGGACTATCAGAAAAATGCATACATACACTATGCACTTGGCAGAAGGACCAAGCTACAAGAAACTAGCAGGGAGGCTTCAATGGAAAATATAGAATAGAGATCACCCAAGGTGCTATGAAACACACACTTATGAAGTAATTTCTTCTACTCCTTCACTCCCAAATACTGCTCTTCTCCTGTCAGCTGCAACAATGGCACCTTGTAGACATCAGGTCTACTGGTGTTGAACCTATGAGAGCATCAAAAGACAATGACTAGACACAAGTAAACATTCAACGCATACATAAAAATGTCTATCCAAAATGGAGGTAAAAAGCTACATTTGTATTGATCTAGGTGAAATTTTTGCAGAGCTACACCCTTTACAAAATGTGGAAGATCTCCCCCTTCTCAAAAATGAGAAGTTACAATATATAGAAGAAAGGAGAAAGAAATTTGGTGCCTTTTTTAACAAGTTGGCATGTCACGTCTCTCCTTGGGAAGAACAAGTCACTCAAGGAATTAAATGGACTGTGCCCTTTTGTCTACTCAAAAATCATCCTCTTTTTGATGACTTACACGGTTTGTCAATCCATTTAATAAAAAATGGAGGAAAATTGATCTTATCTCAGTTGTTTGTGCCTTTCATGATAAATTCATAGGGACTGCTCCACCTACTAAAGTCACTTCCCAAATGGCACCACTTAGATCAACTACTAGCTCGCTCTATCCTTTGCCTCTTGTTCACGCCATCAGGTAATAAATTGCCTTATTTATGCCACTTGGACTGCTTGAATGCTCCATGCCTCATCATCTTTGATTACCACTTAGAATTTGTCCCCTTTTCGCTGCTTGGCTCCTTGGGTGGACATACTGGTGGGTCACTACATTCTAGCTCTTTCTTGGCCATGTTTGATGCTTTCCATATTTTAAAACCAACGGCTAAACCATTTCATTAAGTTTGACGTGCCCTGGGATGTTCCCGTGTCCTTTGCTTTGTCTTTGGGTCCACGTTGGTAGTCGGGTCCATGCTGGCAGTCATCTGTGGCTTCCCTTCCTTTGTCTTTTCCTTGGCATACCCTCTCGAGTCACGTTTGGCTTGGACTATTTCCTTGGGCTTTGTATTGTATTTGAAACGCGCCCGAATTCCTTCCATGCAAATGTTAAGAGCTTGCCCTCCGAAAGGGATTTTGACTTGAAGACTACCCTTTCCTTTTGCCTAAAACCTTATATATATGTGGGGCTTAGTCAATTTAAAACCAAATGGACTTTGAACTGAACTTTAAACTAAAGCCAAATTCTTCCTTGAAGCGCTTGTTATGCTTAAAGTGTTTGAACTTGGACTAAGGCCAAAACAATGAACTAGATGCCGAACCAAAGAACCAAGTTTGTGACCAAAGTGTTGAACTGAGATGGAATAAGTCCATTGGACTGTGTAACCTAAAAATGATTGTTTTCAAATAGTAAGGGGATAAGGTGACCAAAATTTTGCTATGGGCAAAAATTGGTCAACAGATGGCGACTCACAGGGAAAGCATGCCTGCCATGCTTAGAACCCAGTTGCATTGAAAATCCATTGGGTGCAGAGTCAAATTGTAGTTATGAAAGAGATTAGAAACAGCCCTAAAAGATCTGAGAATCAAATATGAAGCCTTTACCCCACACGCAAAGGGAAACACACAAGGCTAAAAACACTACTTGTGCAACTACACTTAGGGAAAGCAGGAAAGAAACTAAAAACAAACTATTATGTACAGCTAACCAGGAATGTTTGCCTCCCTCCTGGATCAAAAGGAAAATTCCTTAAGTCCCCTTCCTGGTGAAAAGACTTATGGTGGCAGGAAAGTATCTAAATGAAAAGGGGATTTGGTGACTTGCTCCTCTTGCCTGTCACCTGAGTTGCCTAGAATCTGGGTGGATCAAAATCAAACATGCCTCTAAAATATATGTAATCTATTTGTCCTTGGAAGCCTATTAAATTCTGGTCCTTTGAATTGGTGCTCTTCACCAAGAAATTAGTGGCTACTGGCTCATCACCATAAGCCCTTTGATCTGCACATTTCTTCTGCAATGTATCATGGTCTGACTTGTTTCCTTTTGCTTCGTTGAAAATCCTGTCAGACTCGTCCTCTACTTCCTCTTGGCCTTCTTGAAGAAGGGTGACTATGGTGATGTCTGAAATGGACTCACAAAATAATTTCTCATCCCATAGAACATCACCTCTTTCTTCAAAACTCTCTTCTTCAAAGCATTCCTCCAGGAAGGCAGACTTCTCCTTTTCCTCCTCAAAAATTAGGACCTCTAGATGTTCAAAAGTATCCTCCTGATCCTCCTCTAACTTAGGCTCTTCAATGTAGTTGACCTCATCATCAAAATAGAAAGGAAGTTCATCAAACAGAGGAGAAGAGAGCTTACCATGCATTTGTTCCTCTTTGAATTGATGGAACATCTGCATATATGCAAGACCTGCATCTTCTCCACTGCTGATAAGGTCTTCACAAGGAGCGTCAATGATGATTTCTTCTTCGTTGTCACTCATGACAACTTCTAAAAGAGCTGTAGATTGGATATTTTGCTCCTCACTTGCCTCCTACAGAATAGATTCTTCCTTGAGAAGGGGTGAAGTGGCAAAAACATGTGGAAGAGGAGGCAGTCCTTGAGCTAGAATCAAATGATTCTCCCCTCTCCACTTGATCAACACTTCATCATTATTAGGTACAACTTGATAACTCTCTTAGAAATGTGTAGTTGGGGTGTGTTCAGACATAGAATGTGTTGTTTGGTTTGAACTGTCCATCACACATTGGCTGAGGAATTTCTCTCTGGATTCTAATTTTGCTATTCTCCTAGCTATACCTTCCTAGAAGAGCCTTTCCTGGAGGCTGCCAGTATCATCATAAGCAGGTGCAGCTTTAGCTTCTTTAAGGTTTTGAGAAAAACCTTTCTTTTCTTCTTCTTTTTTGCCCCATGATTCTATTGTTCTTCCCCAGTTTAAGATCTCTAAATTAGAATTTTGCTCCTAAAAATAGGCAGCAACTTTGTTTTCCACAAGGTCCTGAGGCTCCTCCACAAGGTCTGTAAGTTTTTTCTCTCTTTCAAGAAGCAGCTTCATCCTATGCTCTAAGTCTTTAATTTTCTTGGCTAGGTTGTCCTGAAAGAGTCTTTCTTGGAGGTCACTAGCATGATCCTCTCCAAAGCTCAGAGCTAGTTCCTGACATTCCTTCCTCCAACTCAGAATCTGCACATTATGCTGAAGGACTTGGGGAGGTTGGGAAATATAAGGAAGAGATTTTTGGTGCATTGGAGGAGACTTTAGAGGAGGGACGTGTTGGCTAATGGTATTTTCCCCAATGGGAGATTCACAATATAAAATAATTTAGAAGATTCATCTCCATGGGAGGTTGTTTTGATGTCTTCTGATGTTGGAAAGCCAGGTGCATGGGATTGGGAGCAGCTGTATTGGATGAGCTGGAATGAGCAAGTGTAATATGATAAAATGGATTTGGTGCAAAAGAGGGGGCCTTTTTCAAATGAGGAAGGGGCACACAAGGCTGGCTGCCTTGGATAGATGGATTTATCCATTTTGTTACCTCCTCTTCCATGGATTGTAAGGCCTGTGCTTGCCTAAACAAACACTCTTCTTTATACATCAACTCTTGCTGATATCTGTACTACTCTTCTAGCCTATCGATTTCCATTGTTTGCTTCTCAAATTCTAGCACCATTTCCTTTATAGTTGCAGAGCAACTAGGAGAGCCGATTGAGGGGATTGCATAAATATTTTGAGTCTGATCATAATCATATGAAGGAAAACAAGATCCATGATTTTGTGCAAAAGGATTATACATACAAGAAATTTTTTGAATGGCATCAGGCTACTTAACCAGTGGATTTAACTCAGAGTCGCTAGATGCTAAAAATTAAATGATCTACTATAACAGGACTAGCATCAATCCTAAAACTTTACTTCGTTATCAAATTGTATACCACTGGGTGTGCAAAAAACTGTTGATGTGCACAGTGCTGTATTGGTGGTTCTTCTACTATAATAGGATTAGTGACTAACCCTACAACTTTACTGAGTACAAAACTTGTGGTCCCACTGAGCGTGCCAAAACTGTTGACGCTGGAAAGTGCACCCAGTAGTAGGAAAATAGGTTCCTGCCCTCTCCCCAAAGCATGGAAACTCTCCTCTCACCTATGGGACTAGCGATGCTAGAGGAGAGAGTCTCTAGATAAGGGATAGCTCCCTTTGATGCATCATTTTGTTCCCAGCAAAATTTAATAGGTATATATATAATATAGGGGGGATGAAAAGGGAGAAGAAATGCATAGAAAACAAAATACCTACTCTAAAAGAGGCGATGCACCAAAATAAAAGTTGACCTTTACACATCCACTCTCAGAATTAGACAAATGCATACATACACTACACACTTGGCAGAAGGACCAGGCTGCAAGAAACTAGTAGGGAGGCTTCAATGGAAAATCCAAAATAGAGATCACCCAAGGTGCTGTGAAACACACACTTATAAAGTAATTTCTTTTGCTCCTTCACTCTCAAATACTGCTCTTCTCTTGTTAGTTGTAACAATGGTGCCTTGTAGATAGCAGGTCTATTGGTGTTGAACCTATGAGAGCATCAAAAGACAATGACTGGACACAAGCAAACATTCAATGCATACACAAAAATGTCTATCTAAAATGGAGGTAAAAAACTACATTTGTATTGATCTAAGTGAAATTTTTGTAGAGCTGCACCCTTTACAAAATGTGGAAGATCTCCCCCTTCTCAAAAATGAGAAGTTACAATATATAGAAGAAAGGAGAAAGAAACTTGGTGCCTTTTTTAACAAGTTGGCCTGTCATGTCTCTCCTTGGGAAGAACAAGTCGCTCAAGGAATTAAATGGATTGTGCCCTTTTGTCTGCTCAAAAACCATCCTCTTTTTGATGACTTACACGGTTTGTTAATCCATTTAATAAAAAATGGAGGAAAACCAATCTTATCTCAACTATTTTTGTCTTTCATGATAAATTCACAGGGACTACTCCACCTACTAAAGTCACTTCCCAAATGGTGCCACTTGGATCAATGGCCAGCTTGCTTTATCCTTTGCCTCTTGTTAATGCTATCAGGCAATAAATTGCCTTGCTTATGCCACTTGGATTGATTGACTTCTCCATGCCTTGTCATCTTTGCTTGCCACTTGGATTTTGTCCCCTTTTGGATGCTTGGCTCCTTGGGCAGACATACTGGTGGGTCACTACATTCTGGCTCTTTCCTAGCCATGTTTGATGCTTTCCATATTTTAAAACCCAATGGCTAAACTATTTCATTAAGTTTGATGTGCCCTGGGATGTCCCCTTGTCCTTTGCTTTGTCTTTGGGTCCACATTGGTAGTTGGGTCCATGCTGGCAGTCATCTGTGGCTTCCCTTCCTTTGTCTTTTCCTTGGCATACCCTCCCAGGTCGCGTTTGGCTTGGACTATTTCCCTGGGCTTTGTATTGTATTTGAAGCATGCCCAAATTCCTTCCATGCAAATGTTAAGAGCTTGCCCTCTGAAAGGTATTTTGACCTGAAGACTGCCCTTTCCCTTTGCCTGAAGCCTTTTATGTGGGGCTTAGTCAATTTTAAACCAAATGGACTTTGAACTAAACTTTGAACTGAACCTGAATTCTTCCTTGAAGCGCATGTTATGCTTAAATTGTTTGAACTTGGACTAAGGCCGAAATAATGAACTAGATGCCAAACCAAAGAACCAGGTCTGTGACCAAAGTGTTGAACTGAGCTGGAACAAGGCCATTGGACTGTGTAACCTGAAAATGATTATTTTCAAATAGCAAGGGGAGAAGGTGACCAAAATTTTGCTATGGGAAAAAATTGGTCAACAATTTATATGTATCTATGAGGAAAATATTTTAGTCATAACATTATGAATGGTATGATACCAAAGTGTAATACATAGAAAAATATTGATCACAAGGAAATCATTAGAAAATATACTTATCCAATTTGATAGTAATATAAAAATAAATAAATGTAGATATTCATGTATAAAATTAATATATGTATACGTGTTTAACCTTAAAATGTATATTAAGGAATCTAAGGTTAAATGAGATAGATATAAAATCAAATAAATAATATTATTAATTTATATACTAAGATATTTAAAAATATAAAGTACATCTATTCTAGATATTTCAATGATAATGAAAAAAATATACTTCTCTAGATAAAAGTTAAGAGTCATTAAAATAACATTGGTCAGACTAAGAGATAAGTAATAGGCATAAAGAGATAGTGTATGTGAGATTTTTGGTAGTGGAAAAGGTCTATAATTGAGAGGAATAGCCACGGTCTATATTTACCAAGTGTATAAGACTAAGTTTATATATAATTCATAAATAGTGTCTATATTTTCCCCTTTAACATATTAACAAAATTACTAGTTCAAAGGAAATTAAATGCATACCTGGATGTGTATAACACACCTTGCCTTTGTGTGATTCCAATTTGAGTTCTTTGCTAGTGATTGACTTATAAATAACAATGTGTTTTAGTGTATGATCAGTGTATATAATGTGAAATAAAAGGCATTGAAATGATTGAAATTGAAATAGATCAAGGTTTAGTCGTATACCTATGTATCAATACAACTGCCTTACCTTTTGTCAATTTTATTTGAAAATATGTGTCATTATGAACCATTAGAGCTAAGATTAAGACAAACATAAATTCTATAAAGTGCATAAATATATAAATATTTGAGTACACATTCCCCCAACCTTAGATAAAAATGTGAGTTTCCACCTAATAGTTGATATTATCTCAATTGTGTAACCTAATCATACTTATAACCTAGTGAGCATGAGTGAACCAAGTCAACTCACACTATAAATCTAGTTAGGTTGGATGATGTAATCAAGTCCAACCTATAAATTTTGCAATATTGAGTGATTTAATCACCTCAAATATACCAAAATTGAGTAAAATACTATAGTATATTGGCTCAATATAGTTATTAATAGCCCAATATGGTAAGCTAAATTCTATAAAAGTGTTTGTAATTTGAAAGCTACTTTTTTTTAAAAATGTTAGGTGTTCTTTTTATAGCATATGAACCTTATGTATGTCTCATGATGAAACATGGGTATAAAAATGGTACCAATATATATATAATTCTACCAAAATTGTGTATTTTAATAATATAACTATGAATTTTGGCTAATTTTTACACTGTATAAGTCTAGAGAACATGTTTTCGTAACATGCCCTAACTATAATCTAAAACTAAAAACTGGTATAAGTGTGTAGAACATGTTTTAAGAACATTCGAGCACTATATATTTAAAATTGGGAATTGGTACGAGTGTGGAGAGCATGTTTCTAAAACATGCTTTCACTACAATTTGAATCTAGGAACTGGTATGAGTGTGGAGAACATGTTTACAAGACATGCCCCTAATATTATTTAAAGTCATGAATAGTGTGGAATCCATTCCTCTATAGCATGCCCCACTAATATTACCCCCATTTTGTGGTGAGGGGAAGTAGAAACTATTAGTTACCTTACCTCATAAGGATAAGATAACCATGCAAACTATGAGTGTATCATGTAGTATATAGGAGAAACATTTCTAGGTAGATAAATAATTTAAGTATACAAAATGTGATCACATCAAGTCCTAAGATTCATGATATAAATCATGGAAACATTTAGATAGTAATATTACAATCTCAATAAGCAATTAAGCACACACACAATAAAACTCAAAATCAAATCAAAAGATAATGGTCTAAAGAGACCTCAAACAAGGGACATATTCAAATGTCACAAATTGACTTGAGTTCATACAACAAGCAATGACATATTTAAATTACAAATAGGAAAATAAATTCATGGGGACCACAAATAATGGAACATATTCAAATTCTCAAACAAGCAAGGAAATATTAAGGTGAAAAACATAAGGAAGTGCATAAAGGAAAATAATAATCAACCAACATAAACATAACATACTAGCCCATGGATCATATGTGTAAGTAAAAAATGTTAAGTACATAGCTTATCAAGTATATTGCCTAAAATCCAAAGTGCATAAATCATGTATTTGTGTATGATTGAATCACACTCAAAATATAAGTGAAACACATGTGTATATATAAATAAATGATATGTTATTTAACAACATAGATCCAACAACATATATGCCAAGGATCTAATAGAAACTATGAATGCTGAAATTATTATTGGATTTTTTAAGATTTTTGATTTTTTGGTACTTTTTTTGAACTATTTAAGATATCTCAAGTAATATATTAATGCAATTACATAATATTCATTTATTTTTTAGAGATTTTCATTCAAGTTTATCTAGGTTATACATGCTTTTTCTTAATTTTTCTATAATTTTAAATGGTCCCAACCAATTTAGTTTGAATTTTCTTTTCTTGTATTTTTATGTATTTTTATTCTTTTGATTTTATTTTAGCACTAGGTTAGCCAAAATAAATTTGTGTGGATAAACATTTTTTATCATATGTGTACTTAAAATAATATTGATAAACTTGTAAGTGTTTAGTATCCATTTTTTATTTATCACTTAATTGTTCTAATTGATGTAATCTATTTTCATGGTACTCATTATATTTTATAATATATTTGAGAGAGACATGTATGGAATTTATATCAATCTCAATAGGTAACACTTAATCTATACCATAAGCTAAATAATAAGGTGTGTGAACACTAGTATGGTATACCTATAAATTATATACCATCTATTGCTGTCAATATGTGCTATAAAGTTAAACTATTTTACTGAGTATTTTTACAATGTTTTTTTTTTCTACCTATATGTGTTCATTACCCTATGGGTATTAAGGTGTATAAAATGTAAGTTTGACTTTATACTTACTAAAAAAGTGTTTCACTATCTTTTTTTTGAATGATGATCCATTATTAGTAATAATAGATGAAGGTATGCCAGAAAGGGAAATAATATTAGTCATCAAAAACATACATATGTCATCCCATGTAATAAACTCAAGTGGAATTACCTCTACTCATTTTATAAGATATTTTGTTACTGTAATTATGAATTTGTGTCCATTAGTAGACAGGATTTATCTTTCCAATAAAATTAAATCCCTATAAGTAGAAATACCATGGTGAGACAATCAGTTACAACTCTTGACATGATGCATGGTTCAAATTTCTATATTTATGGTATTGTAAACATAAATTTTCAAGTTCAATACATTCTTGTTCTATAGTAGGCTAATAATAACCTTGGCATAATAATTTTTGGGACACAACCTTACCACTGAAATGTCCACTACACTCACTATTATGAATTTTTAATAGCGCAGAGTGTGCCTCATTTGTGTTTAAACATATAATTCATTGTCCATCAAAACCTTGTTTGAACAAATAATTTACAAATTTATCATAAAGAAGTGATTTTCATTGTAATTTAAGTTTATCATTATTTGTAAAATGGTCTAGTATGTAAGTTTGGTAGAGGAAATTATAAATACCATTATGCCATTCTATATTTATATAACTAGGAGTAATAATAATAATGGCTAACACATCCATTCTATGAGAATATATGAAAGGATCATATAATTGGTGTGTAATAAAGTTTATTTGGTCATCATTGATATCAAAATGCATCAAATATATCGTAATAGCCATTACATCTGTATAGTGATTATATTTACAAGGTTTACTATCAATGAATCATGTATCAAATGTCTTTTTAAGTTTATCCACCATTTATTTACATTTTTTTAAATGTTATTCTATGGTTTGGTAATGATTGGTAGATTGATTAACAACAAATTGAGAGTCACCAAAAACTTGAATGTCATTCTTATGAATCATTTTTGATATTGATAGCCCAATTATCAAGGCTTCATTTTTTAATATATTATTCATAAAATAAAAGGCTAACCTATAAGATAAAGGCATGTATTCACCCTTGGGGGTAAAAAAAATAATACATGAACCCGATCCTATTCTACATCTAGATCCATTGAAAAACATTGTCCATGGATTTAAAGATATATTATATGCCTCAAATTCATCAAAAAAAGATTCAATAATTGGAAAGGGATCAAGTAATGGAGCTAAAAATAAATGATCAACTAAAACTTATCCTTTTATCTATTTTTAAGATATAAATTTGAGATCAAACTCTATGAGTTACATCACCCATTTTGAAATGTAGCTATCGAGGTGTGATTTATTCATAAGAAAATTTAATGGATCTTATTTAATTATAACATGGACTTCATTATTAAGAAAATAATGCCATTTTTTTTGTAGAAAAAACCAAAGATAAACATAGTTTTTCCATTTTATATTTGTAATCATAATCAACTAATTGGAAAATGATCTAATATATTTATCTTTATTTGTGATCACCATATTGTGTTAATAGATCTCCAAGGGCCTTATGAGTGCTTGAGATATAGAGAAACAATGGTATATTTAGAATAAGAGACATGAGCACTGGTGGGTTTGCTAAATATTATTTAATTTTAACACAACTTTGTTGAAAAATGTCATCCCATATAAAATATGTGTCATTTTTTATAAAATGTGCAAAAGGAATTGTTTTATCATCCAAGTAAGTAATGAAGCATCATATAGCCTAGATTATGCCTTGTGAACTTGTTGGAAAAAAGATCACTAAATGGCGGGGGTGACTCAATCTTTAAAAAAATTCATTCAACTCCACTTAACTATGTATGAACCATCTTAATCATGTATGTAATTCTTAGAAAACATAAATATCAAAACATAAGAATATGAAACACATGAACACAACTTGTATGTGGCAAACCTTCTTGGGGTAGAAAACCCACTGATGAATTAAATAAACTATAGTCTTATAATACAAACATCAATCTTTAATTGAACACCCACTCATCTTAGAGCACCAACACAAATCTATCAAGCACCAACTTGATAGTCTTTAGCTAAGCACCAAATCATCAAGGAACACCAACCCTTAATTTACCAAGAACCCACTTGGCTTTAGCAACCTCTAACTTGTAAAGAGGCTCCAACCCCATAAATGACTCATCACCAACGTAACCACTTGATTGTTTGATCACCTTTAGAAATCCTTGTTAATTCTACAATAGATGATGATATTCTCTTTCAAATATTCACTCTCTTAATCATTCTCAAATTCATCTTCAGCCTTCTTCACTCAACTAGACCTTTTCATGGCTTGATTATGTCTTCTAACCTTGATCTTTATTTACAAAACATCTATTATATATTCACTATATCTCTACTTGTCTATATGACCTCCTTATACTCTCAAATTATCTAAATCATTCAATTATCCTATTTTTATCTCTCATTCTAAATACCCTTTAAACATCCCCTCTTTGCTTCCTTTAAGCATACCAAAATAGGCATAACTACCTTGCTTTTATACAAGTCATTTGATCATATCCTTTCAGGCCAACTATACATTCAAATAACTTAGGTCAGACATAAATAGGTTAAATCATATTAAAATATCATGCCTTAGTCATAAATAAATTAATACAATAGGTTGGCCATACATCAATTAGCCCTTAGTCCTCTTTTAGTCTTATGGAGACCTAATAGGTCTTCTTAACAACACATTGCCATTTAATCTTTCTTAAAGCTTATACAAACACCTCACACAGAAGGAAAAAAACATAATCTATTCCATTATCCCTTAGTAAACTTAAATTTATGTCTATAAGACCTTTTAGGTCTAACTACCACTTGACCCCTTACTAAAAATATTGCTTATAAAAGGCCTGAGCATATATAAAAACTCTACCTTAAATAAATGAGGCATACACTCAATTTTTTCAAACAACTATGGAAATAAATTATTTATTCATAAACCTTCATGATCTCAGGGTCATCACCAACTTCATCTAATGCTTCAACTCAAGGTAAATAGGCTCAAAATTTCCTCTACAAGATGTTGACTCAGAACTGCCAATTAACTTCAAAACACAATCCATGAAACATGAACATCTGACACATGATTAAATATATTTAAGGGATTTAAATTCATGTAAAATATCTTAAAACATCCTTATATTAAACTCAATCAATAAAATTATGATGCCTAATGAAAACTATTGGTCTTATAGACCAATCTATTGACTTTATTTCTCACAAACTCCACTCATCTAGACAAGCCATTTTGGCTTCAATGATTCAACCTTTTACACCAACTTACAAGTATATAAAAAGCATGGATAGATCATTCAATACCTAAAAAATATCATCATGCATTTAAATGCATCACTCTTACATGAAAACATATCAAAAATCATCTTCTCTCTTCTATCTAATTTCATCACTATCTACACCATAAGTCTATTTAGTGATTGGCCAAATTTGATTACTAAATTTGCACACATAAGATCTAGAACCTATCCATAAGTCTTAATGAACAAAAAATGCAAGCCTCATACTTTTATCTTCATCCACTTAGCAGCTTTGACTCGATCAATGTTGTATACTAAAAAAAATCTTTGAAAGATAATTTTTTTAAGGATCTTGTCACTCACCTAAGAAACCAATCAAAGTTAGTGATGCTTGGTATAGTTGATTTAAACCTCCAATCACTTTTATAATCAAAAATCAAACCATTCTAAGATATTTTGAATAATATCTTCAACATCATGTCATAATTAGGGTTTTATGAGGGTTTAGACTAACTTTGATTTTGAATGATCATTCATAAAACTTAGATCCTATTTCTAAAAATAAATGCTTTTAAATTTGATCTAGAAACCTTCCTCATCTATAATTAACATCTTAGTTTCTCATGTAAATGTTGTTCATGACAATGATCATTGAAAAAACCTAATCTAGTAGACAAATCTTCATTTTGTGCATTCAAGAAACCTTGATATATTTTTCAGTCTTTTTATTTGTAAACAAAGTTCTAAAACTGTATTCACATACTAAGAACAAATTGACTCACCTCTATCAATGTTAAACTACTCACCCATGTCATGAAAGCTAATCATATTACCTCATCTAACCACCATCTCTCTTCTTGATTTCTAAGACTTGACATATAAGTATTATTATGCCTTGAATATAACCTTTTAGCCACTCTATAGACTTCACCTTGAAACACACATATGTTTAAATGCCTCTTACGTATGATCAATCAACATCATACACTCACTTTTCTTCAAATATTCAATAGAACTTCTTTGAAGCTACTCATAAATGTTCAAAACTTGACTATAACATCTTTGAAACTACGTATATAGATCTTTAAAGCACACAAATCTTTGGAGCTGACCTTATAATAATTTAAAAGGCCCTCAAAACCTCATGTATAGCCTAAAACAATCTATCTCATGCTCAAATCCTATCAATTATTCTTTGGATCATTCTCTTCTGAGCATTTTCATATTTGTATATCATTTGGAGCATCTTCATAACTACTTACATAGAACTTTAGAGCCCATTAATTCTTCTTTAGAGCTCACTCATTTCATCTTGCCACCTGAAAATACTATCTCACAAGGTCTAAACAAAGGATTACAAGATGCTTTACATTTTCTATACTGACCTATACTCATTCATGTTATTTCTTAATGATTTCACTCAAGCTAACATTAGGACATTCATCAAACAACATTCTCTTATTCTCTTATCATAACAACAACACTCATTATGCTGGTAATCATAACTCAACATCTATACCTAAGGCTTACTTGATCAGGAATTTATACAAGAACCTTTGACATCAATGATATTAGATTGACACCAATGAAAAGACAATGCAACTCCATAATAACCTTTTGACATCAATGACAACATATAATATCAAATATCAACACTCAAATACAAAGCCAAATAATCTCTTATTAATCAATAACAATATTCAACAATCTTCCCCTTTATCATTGATGGCAAACATTCTCAAAAAACATTATCAACCACTTTTGATGGAAATCCTCTCTTAGACCTGGTTCTTGCCTCTTATTTCTCATTTTTTATCTTTCTCTCATCTTCTTACCCTTTTCTAATGTTTCAAAAAAATTCTAATCTTTCTCCCCCTTTGACATTTATGACAAAGATCTTCCATAACTATCATTTATTTTAGAATGAACTTAGATTATAAGACAACTTCAACATAGATCAGGCTCAGTCAACTTATTTGTATATCTCCCTCTCAACTATGCATCCACCATGCTATTAGATATCAAGGATCACCTAAAACTACCAAAATCATACTCTTCTCCTCTTGTGGGCTGATATTGCCTCTTAAGGACACTACATGACCCTATTTATGATAACCATTCTTAGGGCCTTCTCAATCAGGTTACTCTCCTATCTATTTTTAAAAAATCATAATGAACAGAGTCTATGAAGCATCTCAGACACAATATCTCCATAAATTTATCTATATCAAAATCAATCATTCTCTTAAAAAATAACATAGAGCTACCAAACTCCCCCTTAAACTAAGCATATCTTCTTTTAAAGAACTAGGAACTCAAGATCACCTTCTTTTTTTTGGCATGGCTAAAGAAGATACAAAACTCTTTGACCATACACATAGATATCCCATTATTGATACCAACATGATAACATATAATCCCCCTTGGTCTTAATAGATTAATCTTAACCATACAAATATATCTCAGAATATTACCTTTTATATACCAATTGTATGCATTTTATCTTTGGATCATCTTTGACTGCAACCTAATGCTTCCATTGATAGAAGAATGTATCTATGAATCTTAATGGATCCACCCTTTTCTAATATTATCTAAAAGAATATGAAATCAAGGGATTCCTAGATGTCCATATCCTTTTCACAAGATTGAATATTCTTTAGCATTGTTTTGTACTTGACTGGATCTTTAGGCTTGACCTTATCATCAACCTTGTCAACCTTCTTCTTTTCTTAGACTATCTTGTCAACACATATAGGTAACATGTGTTTTTGACATACCTTACTTGATTTTTGATCTACAATAGAAAAAATCTCAACTTGGTTTATGAGATAATCATTACCCACTTTGTCATTCTTCTTCCTCTTAGTTGATTCTTCATTCCCACTATTTTGATCAATCATATGAGAATCAAGACTTCTCTTGTCTCTTAACATGTGGCATTAGCATCCATTTTCTATATTTTCAGTTTTCATAGAATATTTTTATTTAGTATTTTAATCCACCTTTACCTTATCTATAGATTCTAACTTCTTGATCCATTTCTTAGTGGCATGACTATGAAACTTCTTGTTTTGACTGAATGACCTATTTTTATTAGGACATAATCTTGCAGTATGTCCTATATCATGACAAATTTAACATACTACCTTATACATATCATTTAAATAATGATTATTGTGATCTCATTTTGGAAAATTGATTCTCATTTCATAGTTCCATGAGAAATAATTATTTGAGGGTCTTCTACATTCTCTTTATGACCAAACTGACAGCATGAAAAATACTAACCATTAAAATAACTAACATACCTAGTAACATTAAGTTATCTAATAGGTCTTTTCATGTTGACCTTATAATCTTCAACATTATTATCTTTGAATTTAGGTGCCTCTTTTTGGTCTTCTTTGAATCCAAGACCTATTTTATCACTTGCAAAATTTTGACTATTCAAGATATAATCTAGAGCCTCAGTTCTCTTTTCAAAATTCACAATGTTCATTACCTTGCTAGATACTTGATCCAACTTAGTTGTTATAGATTATATTTTAGTTTCATATCTATTTTATTATTATTATTATTATTATTATTATTATTATTATTATTATTATTATTATTATTATTATTATTATTATTATTTAACTTTTGGGCTTTATACCATAATCTCATTCTAGGTTTCAACCTATTAGATGATCTATTCATATTCCTTAGAGGTATTACATACTCTATCCTTAAATAATCCAATCTACTCTTCATAGTACTGAACTAATGACTTGAGTTTATTGTTTTTTTTCTTCACAAGTTTCAACTCTTCTAGGGTACCTATCATTTCTACTTCAAGATCAACTTTATCTTCATCACCATCATAGAATACTTATTCATCTAATAATTCATTAGTCACAAGACTTTTTCCATTTGAACATCCCTTATTGTCTGATTTTATGCCTATAAACATGGTTTTATTATTATCATATTTAGATTAATTTCTATCATCTTCACTATCAGATTTGTCTGAATCCCTTACATCTAATGAACTATCTTCTTTGGTGTATAAGCTCTTATTATTCTTAAATGACTTCTTATCTCCTTCACACTTTCTAAAAATCTTTTTGCTCTTATCAAACTTATAGGATTTTTTTATCTATATCATCATCCTCAATCTTTTGCTGATGATGACACTTATTTGTAGAATGTCTAATTTCTCCATAGTTAAAACACTTGAATGATAATTTTCCTTTCTACTTTCCTAAACCTTCTTAGCTTTCTGTTAAACATAATAATCAATTCATCATCATCAATGTCTAAACATACCTCATTTTTATCCTTCTTGGCGTTTGACTTATTTTTAACCTTGAAAGCAACTTCTTTATTGATAGGTCTTCCTTAATTTGATATCATCTCATAGGTAGTCAAGATGCCATGAATCCCATCTATATTTATCTTGTCCAAATCTTTCATCTCTTATATTGTAGAAACTTTAGACTCAAAATTGGAATTTAGTGATCTCAATACATTGTGAATAATATTAAAATCTTTCACTTCTTCTCAAAGTCATCTAATGATCTTAACAATTTTATATCCTCTTAATAGATAGGATGTTATGGATTCATCTTCATTCATATTCAATATTTCAAACTATCTTCTATGGGTCTACAACTTGGCCATCTTATCCTTGGTGTCTCCTTCATAGATGGTATTCAAATTATCCCATATATCTTTGGATAAAATACAATGCATTAATTTTATTAGCTCTACCTCTCATAGGCCACAGAGAATGACATTCATTACCTTGGAGTTATTTTTACTAGCCTTTTCACCTATTGCATCTTTTGGTGGAATTGGAGGTGAAATATAGCCATCCATAATTGAATGACAAATATCATGTCTTTGTGACACCAGATATATCTTCATTCTAACATTCCATAAGGCATAGTTAGATCCATTGAATAATTGAGACTTACTTGTAGAGAAACCTCCTTGAGCTTGCTGACTAGTCATCCTTACTTCTTAGGATCTCCTTTAGGCTGTTAAGCCTATTCCAAAGGACCCACTTTGATAAAAATTATTAAAAACAATGTCTAAGAGGGGGGTGAATCAGTCTACAAAACTTTACATTCAATTCCAATTAAATATGTATGACCCATCTTAATCATCTATATACTATTAGCAAACATAAGAAATAATACATAAGAGCATGAAAAACATGAACATAACATTTATGTGGGAAACCATCTTGGGGTAGAAAACCCATTGATGAAGGAAATTAACTAATACAAACATTGATATTTAATTGAGTACCCACCCTAGTCTATAAGAACCAAGTTGGAAATCTTTAGTGAAGCACTAACTTAGCAAGGAGAACCAACCCCTAATCTATGAAGCACCCACTTGGCTTTATTAAGCTCCACCTTATAAGGATGATCCAACACCCTAGATGACTCAAAAACAACTCAACCACCTGATTATTTGATCACCTTCATAAATCCTTGTTGCTTCTATAATATATTATGATATAATATTTATTTTCTCTCGTCAGTCCTCTCAAATTGATCTTCAGCCTTCTTCACTCAATTAGCCCTTTTCATGGCTTGTTTAGGTCTTCTGACGTTGATCTTATTTTACAGAACATCTATTAGATATTCATCATATCTTTGCTAGTATGCACGAACTCTTTCTAATCATAAATTATCTATATCATTTACTTATCCTATTCTTCTCTCTCACTCTAATAACCTTTTTAGTATCCCCTCTTTGCTTCCTCTAATCATACAAAAATAGGCCTAACTACCTTGTTTTTATACACGTCATTTGATCATATCCTTCTAGATTAGATATACATTCAAATCACTTATGTCAGACATGAATAGGTTAAAGCATATTAGAATAACATGCCTTAGTCATGAATTAACTACTAGAATAGGTTTTCCATACATCAATTACACCTTACTCCTCTTTTAGGCTTATTGAGACCTAATAGATCTTATTAACAACACATTACACTTTAATTATTATTGAATATTATCCAAACACCTCACATAGTAGGAAAAAAATAAACTACTCAAATAGACCTTATCTAGCTTCATTTTAGGTCTACAACACATTTTAGGTCTAACTACCACTTGAACCCTTACTCAAATTACTATTTATAAAAGGCCTACAAATATATAGAAATTTTACCTTGAATAACTGAGGCATATACTCAATTTTTTCAAACAACCATGGAAAAAAATTATTTATTCATAAACCTCATGACCTTAAGGTCATCACCAACTTCATCTAATGATTTAACATAGGGTAAATAGACTCAAACATTCCTCTACAAGATGTTCACTCAAAGCTACCAATTGACTCCAAAATATAATCAAGGAAACATGAACATATTACAAATGATTGAATATATTAAAGGGGTTTTAATGTATGTAAAATTTCTTAAAACATCCTTATATCAAATTCAATCAATTAGATTATGAGATCTACTAAAAATTATTGGTCTTACAGACCAATCTACTAACCTTCTTTCTTATAGACTCCACTCAACTAGATAAGCCATTTTGGCTTCAATGATTCAACTTTTTACACCAAATTCAAATATTTTACAAAGCATTGATAGATCATTCAAGACATATTTATCACTATTTATACCATAGGTATATTTAATTATGGGACAACTTTGATCACTAATTTTTTACACCAAAGATCTAAAATGTATCCATAAGTCTTCACTAACAATAACTACAAGTATCATAATTTGATTTTCATCCACCTAGAAAATTTGACTCAATCAATATTATCTTCTACAAAAAATCTTTGAAAGTCAAGAACTTTTTTTAGGGTCTTCTCACTCACTTGGGAAACCAATCACACCTAGATATGCCTGGGAGAGTTGGTTATAACCTCCAATCACTTGTCTAACTAAATCAAACCATTATAATCTCTTTTGAATAAGATCTTCAACATTAAGTCATAGTTAGGGTTTTATGAGGGTTTAGACTAACTTCTCATCTTAATGATCATTAATAATACTTATCTCCTCTTTCTAGAAATAAATTATTGTGAATTTGAGCTATAAACCTTCCTAATATACCATGAATATATTAGGTTCTCATGAAAATGCTTCTTGTGAAAATGAGCACTAAGAAAACATTATCAGATAGATAACTCTTCATTATGTGCATTATAGAAATCTTGAAACACTTTTCAATCCTTTTCTTTGTAAATGAAGTCCTAAGACTTCATGCACATAATAGAAACAACTTTACTTACCTCTATCAATGTTTACATGCTCACCCATGTCATGGAAACAAATCCTATTACCTCATCTAGACACCATATCTCTTCTTGATTTCTAAGCCTTAATCTATAGGTCTTATTATGACTTGAATCTGACCTTCTATCCACTCTATAGACTCCACCTTAAAACTCACCTATGTTTTAAGGTCTCATGTGTATGCTCAATCAACATCATACACTCAGTTTTATTTAGAGCTTCAATAGAAATTATTTGGATATACTCATAGATATTTAGAGCTCAAATATAAAATCTTTAGAGCTACACACATAGATCTTTAGAGCGTACCGATCTTTGAAGTTAGCCTTATAATCATTTTCAAGGTCCTCAACACATCATGTAGAGCCTCAAATAATATCTCTCATGATCAAACACTATCAAGTGTTCTTTGAAGAATTATCTTCAAATAATTCTCATATTTATAGCTCATTTAGAGCATCTTTATAATTTCTTACAAAAAACTTTAAAGCACAGTTCTTCTTCTTCAGAGCTCACTCATTTTAAATTTCCACCTTAAAATACTATCTCACAAGATCTAGACAAATCATTACAAGATGTTTTATATTTACTATACTAAAATTTACTCACTCATGTTATTTATCAATTATTTCACTCAAGTTGACATAATAAAATTCATCAAACAACATTCTCTTATCATATCAACAACGCTCATTATGTTGGCAATGACAACTCATCATATATACCTCCAGGCTTACTTGATTAGGTATTTATGTAAGAACCTTTGACATCAATGATATTATATTGAAATCAATTAAAGAACCATGTACCTTCATAATAACCTTTTGACATCAATGATAACATATAATATCAAAGCTCAACACTCAAAAACAATCCTAAACAATATCTCCCTTAATCGATGACAATGTTGAACATAAACATTGTAACTATTTTAGATTATTAGTGGTGGAATTTAAACCATTTATTTTAAATTTTTTGGATCAACCTGGATGTCTCACTAAGACATAATGTACGAAAAGGCATTTCAAAAACATAGTTTTTTGGATTTAATTGTATATTAAAAATTTTCAATCATTTAAATATTTTTCATAAATAAATAGCATGGTCTTGGTGAGATTTAAATTTTTTGAGTAAATAATCAATATAATCCTCAATATTTTTGTGAATAAAATAATTGTATATATGATTCATGGCCCTTTTACATGTTTCTCCCACATTTTTAACTCTAAAAGTCATGACCATTTAGTAAAATGTGCCCCATAGTAAATGTTGTCTTTTCTTGATTTTTTGGGTTCATTTTAATTTAGTTATATCTGACAAAACCATCCATAAATGAAAATATATAATATCCAATTATATAATCAAAAATCATATTGATGTTAGGTATTGGAAAATCATTTTTAGACAAGCCTTGTTTAAATCATGGTAATTGATGTAGCATCTAAAGTCACCATAAGGCTTAGTAATAGGTACAATGTTAGACAGTCAATTATATTATGCAATGGGTCTTATAAATATTACATCTAAGATATTTTAAATCTCATATTTGATTAAAAATTCCAATTTGGGATGTATTTTACTAATATTTTACATCCAGATACAATAATATATTATGCATTAGCACGAATGGGTCAATCCCATGCATATATGAGTAAGCCCAAAAAAATAGCTCTGGGTAATCATGTAGGACCTATAAATTATTTTAAATATTTTAATAAATTTTTCTATAATCATATTTCAATTTTAAATTTACTAAAATTATATATCATATTTTATGGATTCCAATTTCAATGTTTTTGGAATTCAAGCTTATTAATCAACTAGCCTAAATAGATATTATTCTAGTTTGTTGAAATATATATTTTTCAAATAATGGTTAAGTATTTAATATTTAATTTTCATGGAATAAATTCAAAAATTATTAAATTCTCCTTCCTCAATTAGAATCCAAGTTTAGATAATCTTGAAACTAACAACATTCTCTGTGAAATCAAACTTCTCAAGTTGTTAATATAATAATCATTTTGTAGAGGCTAATCATGTTTTTGGTACTGTAGCCAATCTAGAGGTTCATGTACTTATAAAAAGTGAAATAATGATCTACATAACATAATTTTGTGACTTATTGATATTAATAATAATTTTACAAAATACTATATTAACTCTTAGGCATGCATAGGGAGGTCTGATAATAATGACACAAAAGTATTTAATCTCTCTCACACTCAAATAGGGTTGATGGCAATGTAATAAAAGAGAGAATTAACTCTCCAATTATAAAAGAGGATGGAATGATAAAAATAATTATTTACCCTCCCACACTTAGATTCATGGACATCATATTAGATAGTTATGATGTCAATCCTCTATTCACTAGTAAATTATTCATCTTCATTAATTATAAAATTATCAATCTCATTCAACTCTAAAACATGCCATTAATCCTTCATATCTCAAAATGTGAATAAGGATTATGTAAAGGGGAGGTTAGTCTTGTGTTAGTCCAATAAAAAAATCAAATTAACACCCTAAAATCCTAACACCTATAACGTATACACTAGGGAGAGAATAGGTAACAAGCATACATATGAAAACATAACTAAAACATAAAATACATCATTCTTTTACTTTCCTTGGATATCCAAATTTATTATTAAAGTGTCTTTATTATCTTGTGCATCAAGAAATATTTATCGATGGATCTTTGTTGGCTTCACCTTTCCTTGGCACCTTGGCTTGATTGCTTTGATTATGAATTTGAGCATTATAACACTACATTATCAAAGCTTTGAAGACATTTAGGCATAATAAATTTACACCAAAAGATATTTTTGAATATATTTGTGCATTATTAATTTACACTAAAATATCTTATAAATCAATAGGCATGGCCTTGTACTTATACCCTCAAAAATTAAATCTCACCCAATGTGAGTGAAGGTTGAGTTGAAACATGGAATGGGTTCAAAATAACCCAAGGTGAGTTGAGACTAACTCTAGCTGAGTTAAAAGTTGTCATGTAATTATGATTTTCAATTAATAGGCATGGATCTCAAATTAGATATTTTGAGATATTTTCAAAGAGCTTGACAACTCATAAAGGCAATAATAAAAAGGCTTGATATTTTGAATTTTAAAATTTCCATTTTTATATATTTATTAATTATAAATGGATAATTCAACTAAGAATTTAATATTTTTTAATTAGATGATTCAATTTGATTATCATTTGATCTCTTTTAATATTTGATCAGGTGCCCCACATAACGAGTCCATAGTTGAAATAGATAGTTGTTATGTAGTAAGGTGATTGGGGATGAATCTATGAGAGATTATTATTGCATACAGGATAGTATCCCAAATAGAGATGCCTTAACATTATTTTTAGCATTTATTAATGATGCACAACTAAAATTAAGATACTTAGTACTTCTTAGGATTAATTTGTAATGTTTGGTAGGGGAATTAATTTGAAGTCTAGTCTAAAGCTAGTTGTAGTTAGAATTGGTGTCTATAGTTTGCCCCTATTTGGGAAGGCATTAAAAACTATAGGCAGATTAAAGTCTAATCCAATAATTAAAAAGTCCATTTAAAAAGGAAAGAATATAATTTGAAGAAGAAGCTCCAAATAATGTTTGGAAAGCCTATAATGATATGCCCTCAAGGGAGTGGAAAAAACATATGATTGATGGATGATCCCTAAAAAAGAATCAAGAATAAGAATGAAATCAAACCATGATTAATATTAATCTAATTGAGATAATTCTTGCACACATTGATCTAAAAATTATTGATTTACTTAAAGGTAGTTATAATTAGTAGAAATAGTTGAGACACTGATTTTCCCAAAGGTAGTTGTAATTAGTGGCCCAAGCACATGCCTTAGTAGGTTAGATGAGTTAATATAATGATTTTACTGTAGGAAATTATAATCATTAAGATGATCCAGATTGAATAATGTTTTTTGGTTATGCCCTAGTATGGAATATTGGTAAGCATAACTCAAGGATAAAACCTATCATACAGATTAAAGATGAGTGGGAACAAAGGTAGATGTGATGGTCTAATGACTAAAGAACCCACAAAAAAATAGGCACATGAAGATGTGCAAAGTAGTAACAGAGATGATTGGAAGAATAAAGGTGGATGAGTTGACCTGAGATATGTAATGTATCCAAGTGATACTTACATAGTCAAAATGAACCTTAGGCCAATGTAGTTCACCCAAAAGTAGAAGAAAATGGAATGAATAATAGAATAGAAGTATTGATCAATGTGAATGATCTGGTAGTACCTAAAAATATAGAGATGATTATATTTATTAGCATGGATATAACTAGAATGGCTAATCAGTTGATTTGATCAAATAGGGTGGGAGGATTTACCAAGGTGAACTAGGTGAAGTTTCTACCACACCATTAATTTTAATATTTATTGAAATGATTTTTAATATAGCACATGATGGTATGCATCAATATATAAAACACAAAGATAAACTAGTCATAATTTTCATAAGTATTGACTCATAATCCAATAAATAATTAAAAACAATACACCAATGATAAAAACCATGATGATAATGTTAACATATTAATATGGATAAACTCAAGAATAATGTGCAAGGAATGCATGTAGACTAAGTCAAGGCATAACAACAAAATCAAACAAACAAATAAATAAACAAACATATAGAAAGCTTGAAAGTAAAAAATAACAAAAAGCATCATGTCACCAACCAAATCAATATCTATGTGTGAAGGCTCAATGGAATGATAAATGGGTGGTGTCCCTAAGTAAGGATAGATAAAAATAGAAGGTCACACCCCCAATGGTAGTGTAATGGATTGGAACTAACAATGGATTTTCCCTAGTAGGGTGGATTGAGGATGACTGACTAGGGTAAAATAAGACATAGTTTTTTGGAGGTATATATCACTTGAGGAGATGAGAAGTTGGTTTTCTAATGTTTAATATTTTTACATGTTTCTAAATGTTTTTGTAATTTTCTATGCATCTCAACTCAATCAAACATTAGAAGATACAAAATGGTCCAACTTGAAAAATGATGAGAGTGTTCAAACTTTAAATTGCTCAAAAAATGGTGAGAGTGTGAGTAACTGAGAATACTCATAAAATGGAAAGAGCATAAATAAGGGGTGATATGACTAACCTCAATGGGAATCAAGTGATACCTACATAATCCCATTAAGACCTCAAGTTATTCTAGTTCTACCTACACAAAAGGTGGTGAGATCTGACTAGGTAGCAACAAGTTCAAAAATTTAGGTCAATGGTAAGGAAAATGATAATAGTAAGGGTGAGTTGATGTAGAAATGCATGATAAAGGTTTTGTTCCCAATTTTCCCATAGGTAGTTATAATTAGTAAATAATGACATAGATCAGTGATACTAATTTTCCCATAGGTGGTTATAATTAGCAACATAAGGTGGAATACTAATTTTTCCAAAGGTGGTTATAATTAGTAACACCAATCAAGCATAAATAAAATATGAAATTTATAGATCCACTATCATACTAATCTTATATACTATCATTTGAACATGTAAATATAAAACTATTGAAACTGAATCAAAATCCCCTCATGAAAGGTGTTTGAAGAACCAATAAAACTAAGGTCAAAAGGTGTTGGGTATGGAGAGTAAAATAACTTCTGTCAATAGGAAAGGTATGTTATAATGGTATGGAATATGAAATAAATAAGATGATAAGAGGGATATTTTCTATAATCATAATAAGGTTGCCCCCAAGTGATAAGATAAGGTAAATGGAAGGGTATGAAAAAATGTCAAGGTGAATGTCAAATAGAAAAGGCAAGGTAAATGTTAAGGTAAAGAGAAATGTTTTTGTTATTTTTATTGATGTAAAGATGAAAATCATGATCAACATATGATACAACTAGAATAGTCAATAATGTAAATTGCTATCCCATACCTCTTTTACATAGTTGCTCTATCAAGAACCTACTATAGATTTGGACTCCAAGAAAGTTGTGATCTTTGTTGGTTGTTGATTCTATTTCATTAAAAATTTAAGATAAGGTATCTTCATATCCTATATAAAGGAAAGTTTGACCAGGGATGGTAAATTTAGATAAATATTAGATGATATTTCTGATTTAGCAATATAAATGTGAATCATAATGAAATGTATAATAGTTAGACAAAAAATCAAGATCAATGTTTTTAGGCATAGACAATGTTATTAATTATGGATTTGACATAACTTTGGATATGTAAATTCCAAATTCTTATTAATATTTTCTCGATAGGAGTATAAAATGTTTCTATTGTTTATTCCTAATATTAGATACCATTTGATTATGTTATAGATTAGAAATTGTGTTTATGTTAACTTTAATAATGTCTTCACCAAGTAGTGAATAATTGTTGTGCTCAACTATTGGAACTTTGATGAGGTTTTCAAAAATGAAGTTGTATTTATTTTCCCATAGTGCCTATGAGAAGGTTTCACTAAGGAACATTGAATTTTGAGTTGGATTGTCTCTAACACCTTGAATAAGGTTTCACGAGAAGATGTTAAGTTTGGACTTTGATTTACCCTTAGTGCCTCTAAAAACGATTCACTAGGAGATTTTTATTCTACATAACTATGGTCTTAGTCCCCCTGATATTCTTCAAATGATATCTCACCATGGATGTAGTTTAATAAAGTATGATTCTATTGGTCCCAATCGATACTTATGGGAGGTGAAATGTTAATATAATGGCTAGGTGGTGTGGTATTAATGGAATGTGGAATGGTAATGGAATAGGAAGAGGCAAGACAATCCTCATAGAAGATACTAGAACTTGTGTCAATTTTAAAGTAATCATCCTAAAAAACCATGGAATGATCACAAATATATTCAAATTAATCTATAAAGCATGTGTAACCAATGTTGTAACAACCATAAATTTATTTTGATTATAAATCCAAGTCTAACCCAAGGGGCTCTAAATCTGATGTTGAGACTAATGTTTATTCTACTTTTGATTATAAATATGATGTCAATTAAAGAATAGAACCTAAATTCAATGTTTATTCTTCATTTGGTGTGGATTTTTCAACAATGATATCTTATTAAATGTTTGGTATTGGATAAGTAACAACCTGTGATGGAATAATGGGCTCCATAGATACTTGTTTGTCAAAGGGAGAATCTTTAAAAATAGGACAATGGTTAAGATAATGACTTTTCCAAAGGTAGTTATAATCATTTATAAGAGACTCAACAAAGATTGACTTTTTAGAGTGAGACTCCTCAATAATAGGGATAGTATAAAAAGGTAATTCATCATAGGTTGACTCAATAAAAATATGTGTTTTAATAAAAACATCATGGATTAGTTGGTTCTCTTGGACTTGGTTTACAAGTAGTTTCAAAATATTCATTTTGAACACATCTTGACCATTTAATGATTGGCTCTATTAGAGAGGTAATGATTGGTTCTTTTGTGTCTCAAAGATTATCATGGGTTTTCTAAAGTGGGGGAAGGTTGGCAATAAAGGAATAATGATCAGTGGTTAGGTAATGATCTCTTTGTAAATAGTCTCATCTAAAATGGGCTTAATAAATATTAGTTATTAATCTAAGATGATAATTATGACCCATCTAGTCATAATTGCACAAACTTAATGGGATAATGAGATACCATACTTGAAAGGGATTGAAATGTTAATTTTAGGTCATTGTATAGCTTGGTTTCTATCATGAGCCAAATAATGAGAGCCTAGAATGGTAATGGTATGGCATCATGAATCTTGGTTACTATCATGATTTAAAGGACTATGTCTTGGAATGGTTATAGTAGGGCCTTGCAAAGCTTGGGTACTATCGTGGTCTAAAGGATGAGGTCATACAATAGTAATAGAAGGGAAATTTAAAGCTTGGTTGATATCAAGATCTAAAGGATGAGGACCTAGAATGGTAATCCTTGGGAATTATGGAGCTTGGTTTCTCTTGTAGGTTAAAAGAGGGTTAATGGTATAGGTAGGGGTTCATGTATTGTTAACATTGAAATAGAAAACTTGGTACATTAATTGGCCCAAAAAATGTGTCATTGGAAACTATACTAGATCATCTTGGCTTTACTTTCTAGATTGAGTATTTTAAGGATGATAAGTATCTATTTCATAAAATACATCATCACCATATAGGTATTATATAAATTCATCTTGTGAGACCATATTATCTTAACCTCGATTGTACGTGGTTTTAATATGAGTGTAATTAAACATATCTAAATCAATAATTAACATTCTATGAATAAGACTTAGATTTATACAAAATATAAAAATAAGGTCTAAAGGATAAATGGTTTAAACTTGGTCTAACTTGGTTTACTCCAAAAAAGTTAAATGTCTAACATCAAATGTCTTACACAAAAAGGTCAAGTGGATGAATGAAAATTTAAATGCCGAAATTAGTTATAAATTATTTCAAAAAATTCTAATATAGGTATAAATAAATAAGGGTTGCTAGGTCTTTTAGAAAACAAGACACAAAATCTAGGCTCAAAATAGGAATTTCTAGGTCTTTTGGGAACAAGGAACAAAAGCTAGACTTAAAAAGAAATAAAGTATAAAAGGAAAGATATTTTAATCTAAAAAAATTGAAACACTTTGACACAAACTAGGCATTCATATTTAAATACACACTTGATCATTTGGAAAAATACATTGAACTTAAAGCACATGTAAGGTATACCACTTCTCAAAATCTAGGCACAAAGAACAATCTTTAAATTGAGAAAGGAATTTGCATACACATAATATTTTAAAACTTTACCACTTAATAAACACTTTCTATCTTTTAGGAACCCATCTAGTCTCAATCTCTTTGAGTGCACTCCCTAAGGGGTGGGAAATTTTTTGGTGTTTTACATGATTATTGTCCCTTTTCCCACTTGCTATATACACACTTATCTCCTAAAAACCAATACCCTAATATTTTTTTACTATTTTACACCCTCTTCTAGTCATTTAACACCTTCATTAGCCATTTACCTAACCTAAACCCTTTTTTGGTAGTTTACATGACTATGTCAGCCAAGTCGGCCCTGTATTGTTATTTACAACATCTTACTAAGAACTAATTCAGCCATGGCCAACATAGTTCATTACCTAGTTAAGCTTTTTGTCAACTTCAATACTAGGTCGACTGAGTCAACCTTGTTAGCCAAATTTTTTAGAGGGGTTTAAGGTTAGATCCATTTATATAAACACATTCATTTCCTTAGTTTATAATGAAGAGAAGAAGTAAGATATATTGCACATTTGCTTCTCCACCATTTTACTTGAGGAACAAGTTTAGGGTTTCATACTTTCTTTAGAGATATGGATCTTGTCTTGTGGATAAGTCTTTTGGATGCATTTATAGGTTGTGTATCCCAAAGATAATTTATCCTTGTCATCCTTACATACCACAACAACCTCTTTCAAAACACCTTGGCCAAAGGATATATTTAGGCTCGACAAGTTCATCTTCAAAGGTAAGTATTCCTAACTTTGTTTCTCCTTTTATAAGAGTAGATATATATGCATTTTCACTTCTCTTCCATGCATTAGGATTACATATACATTGACATGAGTATATATCTTATATGCATGTTTACCTTTAGTGTTTATTATACCCACTCTATGTTGCAAGATTTGGTGAGTATTACATTAAATTTTGCTTTACTTGTTATTAGTTTCATGAATATGAAAACATGGGACATAGTTAGGGTTAGTGCATAGTTTTTCCTGATTAAAGGCTTTAGAACCCTCCCTAGTGATATTATTATGGTAAGATACACCTTAATTATGTCTAACAGATCCTTATTGGTCATGACCCTGATTATCTAATGTATCCTAAATTTAAAGTGTAAGTAGGATCTATCTTCTCTGAGTTATATTAATTTGTAGATATGTTGCATTTCCCATTACATACATTCTAGTGAACCCAACATAAAGATAGCCCTTGAAAGTTTTATTTCATGCTTTTCATTTCTATCATTTTATTATTTTTATATATTTGTGATACTAAGTTGACCAAGATGGAATAGTTATAAGTTTTATGTGTAGGTTCAACACAAAGTCATATCAAAATGACTATGTTATTTCTATGTAAGTATTCATTATGTACAAGTTACTAGATCATATAGGTGGACACAGTATTCTTCTTCAATCTCAGATAATAAACTATGTTGACCAAGTTGATTTAGTCTCCCAGTCAACATCCAAAACAAAAAATTGAGCTGATTAGGTTGACTTAGTCTTCCATTCAACATCCAAAATAACAAACTACATTAACCATGTCAACTTAGTCTTCTAATCAACATCTAGAATAACAAACTATGTCAAACATGTTGACTTAATATTTCAATAAACATCTAGATAAAAAATTAAGTGGAACAAGTCAACTTAGTCTTCCAATTAGCATCCAAAACAATAAGCTAAGTCATATAGGTCAACTTATTCATCTTAGTAGGATTCAACAAATAGGGTTTCACAAAAATAGGTAAAACTAGTTGAATTAGTTTTTAGAACTTGAAAGAAACATTCAAGGCACTACAATAGGAAATTTATAATCATAACCATCTACCAACCAACCAAGCTTCATCTCTTTCTCTTTTTATCAATTCAGTACTTCATTATAGTTTTATTTTATGCAATTTTGTAGTGTTTAAAACTATAATCCTATAGAAAACTACGTCAATTTGTTCAAGTTAGTTCTATAGCCTATATTCTATTTAAAATAATAAGTCAACTTGGTAAACTTAGTTATTAAATACTCTTGGTTCTATAGAATAGTGTGACCCAATTGACTCTATCCTATACTATTTTCATATAGTGTCATATAAACTGACTCTATACCATTCTTAATTTAAGAAATAAAAACTATTTTCAAGTAATTAATTCACACTTTCATTTTCATCTATTTGCATGCTTAGAGTAGCTCACATAGTCTAGTTAGGTGGTTTTTCAACATACCATTTAGTTTTACTATCTTGATCCTTTTTGCACACACTACCAAATCACCTAATATTCACAATTCATTTAAAATTTGTCTTTCCAAGGCTTGCCTACTTGAATTTCATCACTAAAGGGAAATCCAACTTATTTGTTGGCCATGTATAAACACATGGTATTTATTGGTAAATCACCTAACACCCTTATTGTTGTGAATGTTGGAACAAAAATATATACTGAGAAGGGGGTGAATCAATATATTGATTAACTTAATCCTTTTTAAAACTTTTTAAAGTAGATTAAAACTATATGCAAAGATCACATACAAACAAATAGACACAATACTAGATATACTATGGAAAACCCAATATAAAAGAAACCACCATGAGAATAGCTATTAGAATATAATATTATAATCAAAAATCAAAATAAATAACCTCATTAGTTACAATGTATAAATGTACCAACTCTAAGGAGACACTAATCCCCTATTTTAAGAGTACCTACTCTAAATAATAACCCACTCCATAATTGAGAATCAACTCATCTTATCTGATGGCACCCACCAATCAGATATATATGGTGTTATAACTCCAAATTATAATATAGATTCATAGATGAATCTAGTTCTCTATACTATATTACTGGTTTGATCTGTAACTGCTCATACTCTATACTTCATCTCTCTCTTCTATTCCACTCTACCTCTATGATTATATATATATATATATATATATATATATATATATATATATATATATATATATACATACATGTATATATATATATATACATACATACATATATATATATATATATACATACACACACACACACACACACACACACACACACACACACACACACACACACACACACACACACACACACACACACACACACACACACACACACACACACACACACACACACACACATATTTGACACACTTTATCACTCATATATATACATGTGTGTGTGTGTGTGTGTGTGTGTGTGTGTGTGTGTGTGTGTGTGTGTGTGTGTATTTTGAACACTTTATCACTCTCTTACTCTCTGCCTCTCTCTCTCAAATTGACTATGCTAAACATCAATAACAATAACTCCAGTAGCATTTGCCTATATCTTAGATGTCATAAATATAAGCATTTGATCTAGGGTTTCATATATCTCTATGTTCACATTTATTTTTGAACACATCTATCTTAATTATATTGTACTTTAGTTCTTATCTTTAACTACAAGTTTCCCACGTATTGATCTGGGCAATAATTCAGGTGATAATTTGGGCAACGGTTCTACCCCAATTGATGATGGAACTTTTGGGAGCCATAACTTTTGCACCATAGCTCTGATTGGCTCCCCGTTTGAACCATTGGAAATATAATAATGAGGAGAATGTTGTGATATTTAATGAGCTTTGATTAATGGTTTTTGAACCTTAAAAACCTAGTATAAGTACCCCAAATTTTAATTTTAGTAGTGCAGTCTAAAAAAGAGTAAGTTTCTAAAAATAATAATTCCTTAAATTCTATATTGTTGTATCTCATTGAAGTTAAACCAATTAATCTCCTTCAATATTGGTGACCTTCCAAATCCTTATAATTAAAAATGTTTATAAATTAATATGTAACTAGAAATGGAAATTAGACATCTCTTCCCAAAGATAAGCATATGGTTGTATTTGCAATCTTGAGTAATAAAACATCTCTTCTCAAATAAATCATTGTTACTACATTATTTTCATGTTATTAAAATATATGTCAATCAAAAATTTTGAGTTTTGGATCATGTATTTAACTCATGCTCCACCATCATGATTCTTGGTCTCATTACTATTTATAACATATATTGGCTCTAGTTTTATTGCACATGCATTATTACATAAATTTGATAAATCACAACTATCAAAATTTTTATTTGTATCATAACTTATGGATTACGTATGATTAAACACTAACTTTTAGATCTTCTAACAAGCTCAAACTTTACCTTGTGTATATTTGACTAAGTATGGAGACTATCTCAATATGCCTAGAAGGCTAACTTTGCAACTTCATATCTTTTGCTTCACTCATATGCATATTATAAAATTTGGAACATATAAAATAGGAATGATAATGAATAAACCCATATTATCATTTCTTCCTAAATCATTTAAACATGAAAAATATAATGCCATTAATTTTCCGACTCAGATTATTCTACCATAGAGCTAACTATGCTTAGAACTACTTGGAAGGCCAACTTTGTTCTTGAATAAATTTTGGTGTACTTCATTTCATGACTTATAATTTAGTGTATAATAACCTCTCACATACAATATTCCATTCATACATTCGTTTACTCAAAAAAAATTCATACATGAAAGATATGACATCATAAAAATGCCTACTTAACTTTTTATTACAACCTAAAAATTTGACTATGAAAAAACACTATCAAAATTATTGGGAGCCCATATTTGCTCATGCATATATTTTATCATGATACAGTTCATGACTTGAGATTCAGGGCATACAAAATAGGAAAAAAAATGAACAAACCCATACAATCATTTTGTCTTAACACCTCCATGTGTGTGAATTTTGACCTCATCAACATGGTTACTTGGATCTACTTGAAACCTTTTGAAAAGTTGGATAAGTATAGAGACTTAGTGAATTTTGTTTGAGTATCCAACTATGCATCCCCATATATTCTATTGTGTTTCGTTGCATGAATTCAAATTTAGTGCATAATAACTAGAGACTAATGTAATCACAACCATATGACCAAATCCCCTAGACTCATCCACTAATGGAAATGGTGACATCAACAAAATTACTATTTAGATTTTCCTCTATAGACCCAAAATGTTTAGATGATCAATATGAAGAACTAGATGAATTCTACTCATGCACACATGCACTCCAATTATCTTTGACCACTGATAGGATTCCTTGCACATCTTAAAATTATAATACTAAGCCCTAAACATAAATGACATCCATAATGCCAATAATCTCCCTTTTGACATCAATGAAAATCATATTTTTAACAATCTTCCCCTTTGTCATTGATGGCAAAATAAATTCTCTAGTCTTCAAATATTCTACTTCTTCTCTAGCATTACTTGCATTGGTTTCTAATGAGTATGAATTGAAGTTGTTCATACCAAACTTTCTCCCACTTAGGCAATGGCATATTTACCTAAACACAACTTAGACACATTCTTTGATCTTATTTAGCATTTTCACTTTTTTTCCAAACTTTTATAGAGAGAATTTGCACTTTTATCCACCTTTGACAACAATGGAAAAGGGACTCTTTCTCACTATTTGGCCAAATGTTTCTCCCCCTTTATCAAATAAAGGAGTTTGTCTAAGAATCTGCAACCATAAATTCATTAGATATTTTATAAAGTAGACATAATTGAGTTGCTTTTGATCTATTATTCTATGGATTAACAAGACTTCTATGATATCCCCTAGACTCGTGCCATATCATTAAGATCTAGTGATGTGATGTAGGAGCCACCACTCCCAACGTCTATCTCAGATACTGAAATTGTTCCTTAGGAAGAGGTTTGGTGAATATGTCTAAAATTTGGTCTTATTTTGGCACATACTCCACTGTGACCTCTTGATATACAAAATTTTCTATTAAGAAGTGATACTTGGTTGATATATTCTTGGTTATGGAATGCATCACTAGATTCTTTGATATATTAATAGTGCTTGAATTATTGCAAAGAATAGAGATAGTTGATTTATACTCTACCTTGATGTCTTTTAGTATATGATTCATCCATAAGACTTGAGTGCAACATGCCACTGCTACCACATAATCTGATTCTATGATAGAAAAAGTAACTAACTCTTACTTTTTTCTCAATGATGAAACAAGTCTATTTCCAAGGAAAAATGCACCACCATCAGTGCTTCTTATATCATCCACACTTCCTACACAATCAACATATGTATATGTTGTAAAAGTGAATTCTTCACTTTTAGGATACCATAGGACATAGTCAATTATGTTCTTGATATATCTAAAGATTCTTTTCACTGCATTGACATGTGACTCTTTAAGAGTAGCTTGAAATATTACATCCATGCACACTTCTTGCATGATATCATTTCTTGATGAAATTAGGTATAACAAGATACCTATCATTGATCTATACATAGTATGATTTGCATCAAGGGACTCATCTTATTTTCTCAACTTAAATCTAGTTATCATGGGAGTACTAACTAGTTTTGTTATCTTTCATTCCAAACTTCTTGAGCATTTCCTTAGCATAATTTTTTTGATATATAAATATCTCTTCATCATTTTATTCTATTTGTATACCAAGGAAGAAATAATGTTATCCAAGAATAGACATATCATATTCACTTTGCATTTGTGTAGTAAATTCTTTACACATTTTTTTGTTGCTACAACTAAAGATGATGTCATCTACATAAACAACAATCAACATATGCTCACCTTTTAATTTGAAGTAAAAATTGTTGTCTACACATCCTTTTTTAAATCCTTATTGTTTTAGGTACTGGTCTAATCTTGAATACCATGCTTTAGGTGCCTATTTTAGACCATAGGGGTCTTTCTTTAGTCTACACACATAATCTTCTTCCTCTAATAGTTGCAAACCTTTAGGTTGTTCTATGTAAACTTCCTCTTCTAGGTTCCCATTCAATAAAGTAGAATTAACATCTATTTGATAGACTTTGAAATTCTTACAAATAGAAAATGCTAAAAAAATTCTTATGGCTTCTAATCTAGCAACTAGATCAAATGTTTCCTCAAAATCAATGCCCTCTACTTATGCATATCCTTTGCACACCAGTCTTTCCTTATTTATTATGATAGTTCCATCCTCATTTATCTTGTTTCTAAAGACCCATTTTGTACCTATCACATTCTTATTTTAAGGTCTTGGAACTAATTACCAAGTTTTTTTCTTTTCAATTTGGCTCAATTCTTATTCGATGGATTTTAGCCAATTGTCATCCTTTTTAGCTTCAACATAGCTCTTAGGTTCAATTTCAGACATTAGAGTAAACTTACTTGATATTTGTTTTTTACAACTCTTCTCCTTTTCTGAATCCTTCATTCTTATTATCAATTATCTGTTTTATAAGATGATCCTTTTGAACAAATCTTGTAGATCCCTTCTCATTCAATTCCTCATGATCTTTATTAGCTACTTCCTCTTTAAAATATAATTCTTCATTATATATTTATTTGTTAGGTTTAACATGTTTCAAGCCTTCTTCAACCTTGACATTGATGATCTCTCTAATCTTGTGTATCCTTTTATTATAACATATGTAGGCATTGATTTGGGTGGAATAACCAATAAATATTACTTCATAACATATTGACTAAAATCTCCCCAATTTATCCTCCTTTCTCTTGATGTAGCATTTGCTTCTAAACACTCTGAACTACTTAACAAAGGTAGGTTTTCCATACCATAGTTCATAGGGAATTTTGTCACTATTTACCCTTAGTTGAACTTTGCCCAATATATATACTATTGTTTGGACTGCTTCTCTCCACTATCCATTAGGTAACCTGGCCTCTTTTAGCATTATTTTGGCCATCTCCTTGACTATCCTATTATTTATTTCAACAACTCCATTTTATTATATATTCCTTGTTTTAGAGTAATGTCTTTTGATTCCATGCTTTTCATAGTACTCTATAAAATCATTATAGGTGAATTCTCCACCTTTATCGGATCTTAAGAATTTGATTTTTCATCCAATCTCATTCTCTACGATGTCCATAAATGTCTTGAATCTTACAAAAATGTCTATGACTTGTCCTTCAAAAAGGTTACCCATGTCATTCTTGAGTAATCATTTATAAATAACATGAAGTATCTCTCTACTTTAGATCCTCTTGTCTTATTATGACCACAAAGATTAGTATGAACTAATTCTAGATGATTTATAGTTGCATAGTCATTTATTTGAAATATGACCCTTGTCTACTTTCCTAGTTGGCATTCCTTGCAAGTAGTGTCTTCAAGTTTGGTTATCTTAGGCATGTGTCCACCACACTTAATTTATCTCACTTTGACTAGGTTATCAAAGTTGACATGACCCATTCTTCTATGTCATCTTTCATATTAGGAAGCTATTACCATTCAATTCAACAAGATTATAGATATTGCTTTCAGTTCTTTTTTCTTCTACAACAAGTCATATATATCTCTTTAACTTTCAGCCTTATGCATTAAATATGACATTATATCCATTGTCACACATTTGGAAGACAATTAGTAGATTATGTTTCAATCATTCAACATAAAGGACATCATGTGTAGGTAGTTTTCCATCTAATATTAAAGGTTCCTTTACCTCTAATATTTACTATAGTATTGTCTCCCAAATTGATAGATCCTTACATTTTTTCAAATTGATGAACTTTCTCTTGTTACCAATCATATGTTTTTAGCAACCAATGTTTATTACACATAAATTTTGCTCTTTGAAATTGAGTGTAGTTTGAGCAATCATAGATTGATCTTTCACTTTATACACATACTTAGGTTTCTTCTTTGGCTTATTTTTTCCTTTTTAGAGACTTGTGAACCTTTATTCACACTGGGAGGCATGCATTTCTTTTTACTTTATGTTTTTGGTCTTACAAAGTTTGTTCTACATTGTTTAGCTATGTGACCAAAATTATTGCAATTATAACATATTACATTTGTATCTAACAAGGGAGTAAATGAATTTATACTTAGAAAATTTGTTCTCATTTTAGGTACAATTGTAAAATCAATATCCCTATGACCAAATTCATTACATGTATAACAATAATCATAAAAATATTAGGAATACCTAATCATAGCATTTTTTTGAGTAGTATGAGGAGATCTTCTAAACTCTACATTATTCAAGTCTCTCACTTTTGTGTATCCATCTACATCCAATAACTTTGTCTTATTATTTATTTAGGCTTATTTTTTCCTTCAAATTTATTCACATTAGTTGTGTTTGAGTCTATCTTTATATCCTTAAAATATTTCTTTCTTTGTTCTTGGTTCTCTTTTTGCTGTGAATCTGTTATATAGGTTAGCATATGTACTAGTTATGGAACTTTTTCCTTTTTCATAACCAAGACCTAATCTCTCTTTTGAAGGATTTTGAGAGTTAATCAACTCATTAAGAATTTTTGATCTAGATATCAACTTTATACTTTCATCTAGTTGTCCTTTAGCTTTCTCAAGCTCTTTTCTCAAAGCCACTATCTCTACTTATAACTTCATACACTCATCATATTTAGATTATAGTTCAATTTTGATATCTTATATTATTTTAGCCTCTTCAAATTGTGTCTTTAGCCTAACCACCATCTGATTAGAATTTTCAAGAGTTTTAGATATTTTCTCAATCTCCTTTTGTCCAATATTCTTCTATTTTGAGTTCTCTTTTCTCAGCTTGTCTATTTCTTCTAGAGCACAAATGAGTTCATATTATAAATCTACTTCTTCTTATTCTTCACTTAAGTCTTCAACTTCTTCTTGATCCATATATGTTGATCTTATTGCCATGAATAAGACTTCCTTTTCCATAGCCATAAAATAATAGTCATGATCATCATCAGAACTATTACTGTCATCCATTGAATCACTATATTCTTATGTGTATATGACTTTCTTTTTTTTTAAGAAGTTCTTCTTATTGGAATAGTGAGGTTTCACCTTTTCACTATTCTCTTCTTGTTCCGAGTTATCCTCCTTTTTATAAGTGAATTTATTAATAAAATGTCCTACTTTACCATAGTTAAATAATTTAAAGGGTAACTTACCTTTGTAATTTTGAGACCCTCTTCTCAATATTTTGACAAAGTTGGCTTCTTATTCATTAGTCTCCTTAGATCTAGATATAGGTGCTTTTGCCTTCACTAGTTTCGATGTTTTTAATGAAACTTCTCTCTTAAAGGTATCTATTTCTCCCATTCTCATCTTATAGGCTATGAATCTTCCATGAAACTCATCAAAAGTGAGGTTATCCAGATCTCTTACTTCCTCTATTGCAAAGATTTTTGAATCATACCTTGATGGTAGAGATCTTAGGAACTTTTTGACAATGACTGGATCTTTCATCTCTTCTCTAAGGCCTCTAATTGTATTGAATATTTCATTTTCTCTCAAGAGGTAGTCTAAAATTTTATCTTCTTCATTCATTTTAAATATTTCAAACTTGCCTTTGAAAATTTATAGATTGGCATGCTTTACCTTATCATCACCTTCATAGATGATTTTTAATTTATTCCAGATATCTTGTGTGTTTCGATAATTCATCACTTTGACAAACTCTAAATTAGACAATCCACATAAAATAGAATTCTTAGCCTTGACATTTCTCTCATATGCTTCTTGGTAGCTTGATAAGTTTGAGTTATAGCAAAAGTTGTATATCCATTTATAACAAACATCCATACATAAAAACCTAATGAAGATAAATATGATTCCATTCTTATGCTCCAAAATGCATAGTTTTATCCATAAAAGATAGGTGATTTGTTTGAGGAAGAACCTTCTTGATTAGCCATTTTTCATCATCCAAGATCTACATGAGCCAATTAAGCTTCTTCTAGGAATTAATGCTATGAAACTAATTTTTGGAACATAAATATATACTAAGAGTGGGGGTGAATTAGTATATTGATTAACTTAGTCCTTTTCAAAAAAATTTAATGCATATTTATACTATATACAAAGATCACATACACACAAATAAACACAACACTAGATATACCATTGAAAACCTAATATGCAAAAAACTACCATGAGAATAGTTGATATAATCTACCATTCTAATCCAACCTCATAATAAAGAATCTCACTAGTTAAAATGTTTAAGGATACCAACCCTAAGGAGATAGCAATCCCCATATTTAGGAGCACCTACACTAAAGAAGTACCCAATCCCTAATTGAGTACCAAATCAGCTTATTTAATGGCACCCACCAATCAGATCTATATGGAGATACAATTCCATATTGCAATATAGATTCATAAATGAATCAAATTCTATATTATTTACTATATGTCTAATATATAACTACTCATACTCTGCACTTCATCTCTCTCTTCTCTTCCACTCTACCTCTCTACTTTTGTGTCTCTATATATCTCTATTCGACACACTTCATCACTCTCTTTCTCTCTACCTCTCTCTCTCTCAATTTGAATCTACTAAATATAAATAACAATAGCTCTAGTAATATTTTCTTGTATCCTATATGTCACATATATAAGCATTTTATCTAGGGTTTCATATATTCTCTATTTTCACACTTTTTTGCTAACACATCTCTCTCAATTATGTTGGACTTTAGTTCATATCTTTAATTACAAGTTTCTTGCATCTTAAACTCATGGTTCACTACCATGATTCTTGGTATCATTACTATTTATAATATATACTAGGATTTGTTTAATGCCCATGCTTTATTATATAAATTTAATCAATCACAACTATCAAACTCATTATCTATATCATAATCCATGGCTTGCCTACATGTTCCTACATGTTGATGTGCTTGACCATTGGGATGATCATATCTTTAAATACTAATCGTTGATCTAAAGTTGGCACCATGATCTGATGGTATTCATTCAAATTACTCAACTTTAAAATGCATTTATTAGATCAAGTTCTAATTGGCTTACACACTCTATTTGATCTTTATACACTTTTGGACTTAAAATTTTAAACTTTAAAACATGTCCATTAATATTTATGATCTGAGATCTTATGTGTCATTAGATATTCATAATTACATAAACTTTATCTCTATATATGGTTAAACATAAACCATTTATCCTCATCTCATTACATCCTTACTCTTTGGAATGAATACACTCCATTGATGTCATTAAAATAGCTCAATTTTAAACTTACCTCTATGTTGTTAAACATTGAGCACTTTATCCCATTGAGTCCACTTGCTTTGTTAGATCTTCATTTCATGATCAACTACTCACTATTTTATCTTACAATAAGCTCAAAATTTATCTCTAATGAGCTCTCATGAATATGATGCTTGGAATTAGCATGTACCTTTTACATATTGTTGTTAGTTCCCACTATTGAGACACTTGGCATTCCCACATTGCTTATTGACTATTTTAATTTAAACTACATTGTATATTTACTATTCAAGCTATATGATTGTGACACTTGTCACTAGTGCATTCACTTTTAGGTGCCTTTCACATATTAAATTTATTGTGCATCATTGGATATTTAATGTATGATTAATCACTAACTATTATATCTTCTAACAAGATTGAACTTTACATTGTGCAAATTTGACTAAGTATGGGGACCATATCAATATGTTTGGAAGGATAATTTTGCACCTTCATATCTTTTTCTTTGCTCATCTGCATGTTCTAAATTTAGGACCCTATAAACTAGGAATGATAATGAACAAACCCATATGCTCATTTATTTCATAATAATTTGTTCATGTAAAATATAATGATGTTAATATACTCACTTAGATTATTCTACCATAGAGCCAACTATGCTTATAATTTCCTATAAGGATAATTTTATTCTTGCAAAAAAAATTATGTGCTTCATTGCATGACCTATAATTTAGAATTTAAGATCCTTTCACATAGCGGATTCCATCCATATATTCATCTACTCAAGAAACCTTCATATGTGTAATATATGACATCATAAAAATGCCTACTTAGCTTTCTCTTGCAACCTACAAATTTGAATATGGGAAAAATTTGTCAAAATGCTTGGGAGCCCATATTTTCTCATGAATATATATTGTCACACTACATCATGTGACTTGAGATTCAATGCATAGAAATTAGAAACAAAAATAAAAAAACCCATATGATCATTTTATCCTAACAACTCCATGTGTTCAAATTCTCACCTCATCAAAATGCTTTTGTGGTTCTATTTGAACCCTTTCACAAATTTGCCTAAGTATAGAAACTTAGTTAATTCTATCTGAGTAGCCAAATTTTCATCCCTATATATTTTACCAAGCTTCATCATATGAATTAAAATTTGTCACATAAAAAATAGAGACTAATGTGATCATAAACATATGACCAACTCCCCCAGACTATCCACATGTGGCAATGGTGACATTATCAAAATACCTATTCAAATTTTCCTCTATAGACTCAAAATGTCTAGATGATCAATATAAAGAACTAGATGAATTCCACTCATGCACACAAGCACTCAAATCATCTTTGACCTCTGATAGGATTATTTACACATCATCAAATCACCATACTCAGCCTTAAACATTAATGACATATATATTACTAATAATCTCCATTTTGACATGAATGAAAATCATATTTTCAATAGTGAGATGTGAAGTAAGGTTGCAGACCTCAATACCAAGCTAGTACTATTGCCAATACAGATCCCTTTCAGCATAAATGTTTTAAAACCATTCATAGATTTATTTTTAATTACCTATTTTCAGCTAACTTCCCTATTAAACTTAAAGTAACACTTTATAATAATATAACAACACTCAGGATGACCACTTAGTTAGCATTTACTTTCCAGATGATTGCTTACTCTCTGATCATTGTGTGTTGTATTGAAAAAATTTTCATTAGCCAACATTGGTGTAAGGTTTTGAATTTTTTCCCCAAATTGGATAATTATCATTGATCCAATTATTTGTGTGTTTTCTTCCATTTCTTGCATCAATTACATCGTAAAATTTTCCCTACTTTTAGCACACTATAATTTTATTCAACACAATTTCTTAAAAACCTTGTTTTCTATTATGTATAATTCTAAGTTAGCCTGGTGAACCTTTTACTATTTATTACTAGTTAGGTTATAGTACTAAGTTAACTTTTTCAACTTTGTATCCCTTTTTACAATCAAGTTATAGTACTAAGCTAACCTGGTCGACCATGTATCCTTATTAGCCTAAGTTTTCCCTAGTTTGTAGTAATAAGTAGACCTGGTTGACCCTATACTCTTTTTTTCTAGTTAGGTTACAATATTAAGTTGACCTCTTTGACCCTACATATTTATCAATATTAGTTTCACACCATTTTTGTAGTACTAAGTTGACCTAATGGACAATATTATATTTTTCACTAATTCTATTTTCATTTTACATCTTTCTATCTAAACAATACATAGTTGACCCTATCGACTCTATACACCTTGGTTGATACTATTATATGTGTGGTTATCTAGTATTATTTCATAATGATTCCATATTTTAGTCTCATATTAGTAAAAAAGATTTCATAATTAAATATTTAGATCATAACCTTACTTATTTCATTATTTTAGATGAAACTATTCACTTTCTTCCTTCATCTTTTCCT
>JARHVA010008420.1:482500-492726 GCA_037957365.1 Torreya grandis
TATCTACAATATGATCTTGTGTAAAAACATATTTTAGTTTGACACTTTGTTTACTTACCTACTCTCTTAATAAATGATACTTGATAGGCATGTGATTAGTCCATGAGTGCATGAGAGGGTTCTTTAAGATGCTTATAACACTATATTGTCATAATAGATAGGGCTAGAACCATCATACTGCACATTATAGTATTTTAAGGTATGTCTCATCCATAGGGCATGAGTGAACATGAAGTTTATAAAATTTACTCAAACTCAAAATTGGATAATGTTACTGATGGTTGGATCTTTATTATCCATGAAACTAGGCACCCACCTAAAAATAAAACTCCACTAGTACTCTTTCTATCATCTAGGATTCCTACCCAGACTGCATCTATATAGGCTATAAAATTGAACTCCTTTCTCCTTAGATACCAAAACCCAAACTCTATATCCCATTGAGATACATGAGTATCCTTTTGACTACTTATAGATGATTTTATTTTGGATCTACTTGAATCCTTCCCACAAGACCTAGTACTTGCATTATATTAAGTCTAGAGGTAGTGGTGTATAGTAAACTTGCAATCATTGACCTATATGATGTCTTATTGAATTTTAGAGACTAATATTCCTTGATTAAATTACACCTTATGATCATAGGTGTACTAACTATCCTGAAATATTCCATCTCAATCTTCTTCAACATCTCTCTTATGTACTTGTCTTATGAAATAAAATATAACTTTTTTAGATTGAGTGATTTACAACCCAAGAAATAATGATAGTTATCCCAGTATGGACATCTCAAACTCTTTCTTCATCACCTCTAACAAGGCCTTGGTAATTTTATAATTATTTCCACCAAAGATGATGTTATCCACGTAGACAACAACTATCAACTGATGGCTATCTTTTATCTTTATGTATAGATTATTATATTCAATTCCTATTTTGAATCCTTAATCCAATAGATACCTATGCAACCTAGCATACCACACTCTAAAAGATTTATTTAGACCATAAAGATATTTTTTCAATCTATAAACATAGTCCTTATCACATGATAGTGAGAATCCCTTAGGTTGTTCTATGTATACCTCTTCTTCTAAGTTTCCATTCACAAAGGTAGTTTTCACATCCATTTGGTACACCTTGAACCCTTTAAATACTATATATACTAGAAATAATCTTGGCCTCCAATATTTCCACTAGTGAAAAGGTCTCCTCAAAGTATATGCATTTAAATTATGCATATCCCTTACATAACAATTTAGTTTTTTTCCTAGTGACTTCTCCATCTTCATTTAACTTGTTTTCAAACACCCATTTTATGCCAATGACATTCTTTTCTTTAGGCCTAGGAACTAGTTCCCAAGTATCATTATTCTCTATTTGGTCTAACTCCTCATTCATAGCACCTATATAAAACTTATCTTTGCTTGCTTATACAAGGTTATTAGGCTCAATATTGGACAATAGATAAACATTATCTTGATTTAGGTTAATTATCAATTTTCTTCCTTGTTTGCATATATGCATCATTATTGTTTATGATTTAGGATTTAGGATGATATATTTAAATATATCTTTATGGGCCTTTTGAGTTTTGTCCTTAACTTATTCTTCCTAATAAACCTCTATAATTTCCTCTTCATTATATAATTCCATATTCTCTAATGTATCCTTTGATTGTGAGTGTGATTTCCTTGTCTTGTCAATCTTTACATTTGTACTTTCCACTATCTTCTATAATCTCTTGTTATAAAATCTATAGTATGATGTGATTGATGAGTATCCTAAGAATACACTGTCATCAGATCTAGAATCAAACTTTCCGAAGTATTTATCATCTCTTTTTATGAAACATTTACTCCCAAACACTCTAAAGTTTTCCACATTAGCAAGTTTTCCTTTCTACAGTTCATAAGATGTATTATTTCCATTAGTCCTTATCTATCCTCTATTAAAAATGTATAATGAAGTGATCACTACCTCTCTCTAATATCAATAAGATAATCTAGACATGTTTAGCATAGTTATTACCATCTCTTGACTATTCTTTCTTTTCACTATCACATTTTGCTAAGGTGTCCTAGTTACTGAGAACTATCTCCTTATTCCATGAACCTCATAGAAGTCATCAAACTCATTAGACAAATTTTTTTCTCCTCTATCAGATCTTAGGCACTTGATCTTCCCATTATTATCATTCTCAACAAAGGCCTTAAATTCCTTGAACTTATCAAGAGATTTTAACCTTTTTTTCAAAAAATCTACCCAAGTCATTCTTGCATAGTCATGTATGAGAAACATGAATAAGCTATCTCCTTAGATGATTTAGATTGTTATAAGCTGACAAAGATCAGTGTGTATTCATTATAAGGGTCTTGTAGTAGATTAATCCTTGGACTTGAACCTTCTTCTAGTCTTCTTACCATGTTGACATGCTTTGTAAAGTATGTTTGTAGGTTTGGTGATCTTAGGTATGTTGTTCATAGACTTATTAGTGCTTATATTGACCATATTATGAAAGTTTATGTGACATAACCTTCTATTTCATATCCAACGTTCATCCATATTACTCATAAATAATCTCTCCTTGATCTAATTTAATACATATAGGTTATTCTCAGTCTTCTTAGCATTGGTAATTAGCCTTCTTGATTTGGATATCATTATCTCACACCATATATCATGAAAAGTTAGTGTGTATCATTGGTTGAAACTTTGAATTATACTAATCAAGTTATGTTTCAAACATTCCACATACAAAACATTTTTTGTCTTGGTCTTCCCATTGTCCAAACTCAATGGTAGTTATGTTGTCTCCAAATCTCATTATTCTTGCAACATTATACTTCAATGAGATGAACTTGTTTTTGTCTCTTGTCATGTGGCTTGAGAAAACATTATATATATATATATATATATATATATATATATATATATATACACACACACACCATTTCATGCCCTCATCTTGAATGTGAAAGGTATTCTGAGTTATAATAGATTCCTCTTTAGTCTTATGTTCCTCCTTAACAACTAATCCATTTTGTCTTTTGGGCTCAATATGATCAGTCCTAATTTTCTTTGGCTTTCACATCAATTTTTTATGCTTCCCATGTGCTCTAGAAGCTCCACATACCTTGTTAGGTCCTATTGACTAGTCACTCCTTCTCCCATGGTCCCATGATAAATCATCCCTTTAGACTATTATACAATCACTTTCTCTATGACTAAAAAATGGCAAACAAAAAAAAAAGACCATTAAAAGAGTTGGAATAACTCATTGCATTGAGAAAATTTATTGGTCTCTTCATTTTTACTTTCATGTTAGTGTTATTAACTTATTTTCGCCTCTTAAGCTCTTTCTCAAACTTTCTCATCTTATCTATGAGCTGCTCATGTTTAACCTTCAAATAATCTAGCTTTGTCTTCAAGTGATCATACTCCCACTTTATTTTTATTTTAAATTTGTATTGGCATCTAATTGATTCTTAAGATCCTTAATTATCATTTCATCCCTTTTGGCTTTTTTGACCTAGTCACTCTTGAAGGTACAAATTTGTTTCTTAAGATATTTGGACCATAGATCTCAACTCATGCTTCCTCTTATTTTAATGATTCAAATCATACATGGAACTCATGAACTCAAATTCAAGGTTTAATTCATATTCTCTTTATTCTCTATCATAGTAGACTTCATCATACATGTTGTCTTCTTGATCACTAGGCATCTTGTGCTTCTTATGATCACCTTCAAGATGTTAGGCCTGAATAAAAGGATCAAGATTTGATACCAATTTTTGGATGTAAAATGACTAAGAGGAGGGAAGGGTGAATAAATATTTAAAAAAACTTTCTTCTAATTATACTTAAGAAATCATGAACCATTCAAACAAGCATATAGATCTAGAAAACATAATAAAATATCTACATAAACATGAAACACAAGAACACATCACAAATGTTTGCCCTCAATGGAAAGAAAAACCACGTATATCTGAAAATAGACTAAGTTAATATAATATAAAAAACCAATATTAGTGAAGCATCAACTCCACATGGGAGTACTAACGCCAACTAGCCAAGCATTTACTTGACTAGGCTTTAACAAACACCCACTTGTAAGGGAGGTACCAAACCCTTAGATAACTTAGCACCAACTCAGACACCTAATTGATTTGATAAAATTTAAAATACTATTTTTCTCAACCAAATTATGATGACCATTTCTTCATCTCTTCACACTCTTATCCATCAAAAACTTACTTCCAGGCTTCTTTGCTCAACTAGGTCTCTTCAAGATTGATTAGATCATATAACCTTGATATTCATACTCACACAACCTATTAGATATTTAATATATTAATTTTCATATCTTTTGATGTTATATTAGACCTTATTCCACTCAAGGATATTCTATCTAATTGACACATATACCCAACTCACTAACTAGCTAATTAGGCCTAAAAGGCATTGTTCTTATACAAGCCTCTTGCTCATACACCTCTTGATCAAAAAAACATAGTAACCTACTTAAATTAGACACATAATATGACTTTGGGACATATAATAGATAATAATAAATCATTAAATTAGGTTAACCAATACTTAAATAGACTAAATCCTTCTTTAGGTCTTATGGAGATCTAATTCTATTAGGCCTAATTTAGGATATGTTACCTTATGACCCCTTGGAACACTCTACACATCTATAAATAATAATAAAAACTCCATACAATAGTCAAATTATCCTTATCCAACATTCTCTGATCACTATGACAATTTTTAGGTTGAACCACCACTTAAAACAGTCCATTAGCACTGCTCACATTAGGCCTTTGAACACATAATTTTTTTTTGTCTTGAATAGCTAAAGATAATACATATTTTAGCCAAAAAACCATGAAAACAAATAACTCATAAAAAATATACATGACCTCAAAAAATATTACCATATTAATTAGGCACTTCCAATCATGAGATAAGGACTCAAAAACATCTCTACAACTCACTCACTCAAAACTGCTAGTTTTTCCTCAATGACCTGTCATGGTGACTTTGAAATATAGCACTTGTGTATAAAAATTAAAATACTTAAAATTAATTAAAATTATACTCTAAGATATGTATATCATATTAAAAACATAAACATTATATGCTCTAGTGGCAAACTATTAGTCTTATAGACTAATTTATTAACCTCACTACCCAAAGACTTCGCTAAGTCAGACAATACATTTTGGATTCATCATTTTCACCACTATATATAACTTTAAAAATATATAAAAATAATTAATAATACATAAAAATCTAAAAAAATATATCCATGCACTAGGTTTCATCTTTCTATCATGAAAATATATTATAATTCATCTTCTCACTATTGCCTAGTTTTTTTTCACTATTTGCACCATTTGAGTTGTTAGTAACTAGCTAACTTGGATGACCTATTTAGCACATTTTAGGGATATAAATTGTAGATAAACATTAATGGAAATGAAACATGATTTTATATCTTCTTCCTCCATCTATTTAGTTATTATGTCCAATACAACTTTTGATAACTACATTAACTTCTTTAGAAACAAGTTTATAACTCTATAATATTCTATCTCTCCTCTCTCTAAATAATACCACTTATAGGTACCCGGGAGATTCAAATATAATATCCAAGAGCTTACCTAATAAATTCAATCTATCCTAAGCACTTTTTATCAACATCAAGTCTTTATTAGGGTTTTAAGAGGGTTTAAACCTATTTACACTCTTAACAATTGTTCATAAAGCACAACCCTTCAATCTAAAAAACAAATCCTAAAATTTTAATCTAGGACACTTCCCAATATACCATTAATTTATTATATTTCCATGAAAATTTTTTATGAGCATATGAGGACAAGAAAAAATTTATCGTGTTGAGAACCCTTCATTCTGAGCACTCAAGAGACCTCCAAACACCTTTTCATGCCTTGTCATTCAAAATTAAACCTCAAAATACATGAAAAAAATTAGAACATCATAATTCACCTATGAAATTATTATATTAGATCAAACACCTTTAAATTTGATGATGAACCTTCATAAGACCACTCTCTCTCTCTCTCTCTCTCTCTCTCTCTCTCTCTCTCTCTCTCTCTCTCTCTCTCTCTCTCTCTCTCTCTCTCTCTCTCTCTCTCTCTCTCTCTCTCTCTCTCTCTCTCTCTCTCTCTCTCTCTCTCTCTCTCTCTCTCTAAACCTTGACCTACAAACCACTTTAAGCCTTAAAACTGACCTTCATTCCTCTTTCCATTCACTCTTCACCTCACTAACATACTCAAGAAACCTATATAATTCTTAAACATTATCATAAATCCCTCATATTCCTTAAAAATAGATCATGATATCTCATTAGGCTAAACAAGGTCTAAGAGTGATTTAGGTACAAATTTTGTCAGAACGTCCTACCCATATAAGCTCACCCTGAGACTCTCATGAGTGATCCAATGCCTCACATAAATGATCAATAAACCTCATACAACCACTAATATCAATTTTCACTCATCTCACTAAGATACCATGCTCATACTTTTTCATAAGATGCCTTCATGCCATGACTAGGCTTAGGCTACTCAAAGATCTTTACCTTTATGAGACCATAAGGCATTATTTGCCTTCAAATTATTTCTTTTTACTTAAAATTATCTTTGATGACAAAATAATTTAATGAAAATACTCCATCAATTCCCCTTGTCACAACAACACACTACCAACTAGGTACACTCTCTCAATGACATCAATCTCATATAAGATGCAACATTGACATCAATGACAATACTCAACCCTTGCTTCCTTAATTGGTCCACATTTAAATATTGATACTCTCACAAAAAAATGAATACTATATTCAAGATTCTCAAATTCAATATAAAGAACCGTAATCACATCAACATAAACTACCTAATGAACAAAAAAAAATTATCCCATACCTACCCCTCATCCACTAATGTTGTTCAAACCATAGTTAATCCTTATTCCTACACTAATAAGGAAAGGATATTTAATATGAAAAAAATTATACATATCATTTCATCAATTGAACCTCAACCTCTTAGGTCACATGAACTAAAGGAGTACCTATTTAAAATGCCTACTCCAAAGTTTATCATACATGGTCATCCCTTACCTCCTTTACCTCTTCATACCTCTCCTACACATGCTATTTCACATTCAAAATCCATAAAATATTATAAAACAAGACATCTAACTATCTCAAAATTCACCTACCAACCCAATGCAAATAATTTTAATGGTTCAATGCTACCTCACTCCACCTCACATGTTGGGGCATCTTGTGATGCCCATTCACATGTCCTTTCAGACCTTGGGGTATCTTATGATTCCCATCCTTACATCCTATTACCCATTGGGGCATATTATGATGCCCACTCTTCTTCTACAATTCATAATAACAAACAAATTCATATTCAATAAATATTTTTAGATACACAGGCTTTTATTTCACATGCTCATCTTTGATAAAAAAAAGTTAACATAGATCTTACTTGTTATTTTTGTCTCATGTTTCTTTATTCTTGTGCACTTTATTTATTTTAGTTTCACTTTACTATCATCATTTTCACCTTTGGGTTCTTTGGTTTTCTTACACATTACATTTGGAATTTATTTTCATTTTGGTTCTTATATATCTCTTTCATTTTTATCATTTTATGCCATTCTTTGCCTTAGTAGCTTTATGATTATTTTTTATCTTATTTAATATTCACCTAATTAGTGTTCACCTTATGAGTTACAGTGTAATACCATGGATATTACTAATATATCCTCCAAAATTACAACATTAAAACATCTTTAAATCACTTTTTTTGGGTGACTACTACATTCATTATTATTTGTGCTAGATCTATTGTAGGTTAGTACAGCTTCTCTAGTGACATGAATATATTATCATAGCCCCATCCCTTTCATAATGTTATTTTACCTCCTTATCATCATATACAAGCATATTCATCATTTTATTACTTATTATATAGATGGATCTCTTATGTTCCCCATATTTCCCTTTTATCCTTTCATTTGAGGCTCACATTGATCAATTTTGAGATTATAAACTTACTTGTGGGCAAGTCTAGGAGTCTTTAGACACCTTGGTCTTTATGTCCTTTTCTCTAGTGACCAAGTGTAATCTCTCTTATGTTTTTCACCTATTTCAATCATGTTTGGTTCTTTGAATCCATATGGAGGAGGAGGAATATAAAAAGGCAAATAAGTTAATATCCAAATCATAAAATACAAACAAAAAGAAATAATTCAAAGGCAAAAATAATCTTAAAATTTAGATCAAACCACAAGATGTGATCTATATTTGGCACATATATTATCTTAGTCAAAGATAAAACTCTATATATATATATATATATATATATATATATATATATTCATGATAGATATAAGGTCCATTGGGTGCAGTAGGACATTAGATTGGGGTAGGAGGTCTCATTATATCATATACTATCTAGTGCTACCTATTTTTTCATGTAAGTACCCAATATTCATAGTATACAAATGTATCTATAAGGGGCCATAAATTATGGAGAACACATTGTGGGAAGGTAGGTCCATTTAATTTTTAATTCATATACTCTTCATGGTTTGATCTATGTACTTCACTTGTTATCCCAAGCTTTGTGTTTATTAGTCAAAATGTCCTAAGTCCTTGGTGTTGATAGGTCTTAGCCTTTATCATGTGTATAGTGTGTCTCATTCTTGATAAGTATTTTCACATCACACATGTGGTGCATCACTTTCCTTATTTACATCATATTTTCCTGATCTTACTCTTGTTTGATATTATTTTTAGTTAATCACATCCTTGATCACATTTACCTTATTATGCTTCTTTGTTTATAGTTTCTGAGTTTTATTGTAAGACATTGGATAGGACCAAGCCTTACTCAAAAATTCCCTTACAAAATTTATTGACAACACCATCTCATTGTAATATTAGTCATGTCATTAGGTGGTGTATTTTCATACATTATATTTTAAAACAAGCACTGGTTTCAGTTTTCATCCTTTAGAGATATTGATTTTCATTTATCCATCATGTTTTTGTTTTATTTTTGTCTACTTCACTTATCTTACATATGATATTTGGAATTATTACATGTTTCTATTTATTTATGAATTCTTCATGTTTGTCTTACATCTTGACTTACATTTAATTTTTAGTCATTCATGTTTTTCTTTATGTTTGATTCAATATGATTATATTACATGGGGTTAATTGTCACTTACATATCTTTGTTAAAGTTTTCTTGCATTGATATTTCATTTGTAATACATGTTTTACGTACTTCCCAATGTGATTTATTATGTTCTACATTCCCTTTTTCCATTTATGTTTTACATGCTTTCCAACATGATTTAGTGTGTTCTACATTCATTTGCCACCATTTTATCATTCAATTGTCATCAATATTGTGGTTTTAATATTTCCTTAACAATCAAAATTTTCCAATTTTTCTAAGTAATTCATTTCTACTTTAACCATCCTACATACACATTCATTTCTTCTATTATTAGTCTTATATCTATAGGGTTTCTAAAATGTAGGTACTATACCATCTATGATCAAGACTAGGATGTTTTCATATAATAATTTAACAAAAAGATATGTTAAGGTATGTATATGGTATTTTCAGTTACTCTCATTTCATTTTATCATTAATTTTTTTATGTCACTTTTAATTATCTCAATTTGGTGTGTTTTTATGTTCTTTTTCAAAGCACTATCCCCTATTACATGCATGTGACATGTGATGATATTGTAGTGGTGCATATGTATACACATAATATTTTCAAACTTTACCACTTAATAAACATTTTCTATCTTAAATAAACCCATCAAGTCTCAATCTCTTCGAGTGCACACTCTAAGAGGTGCTTCAAGAAAGGGGTGGGTATACCCTTGTTTCTTCATAGGATTATTTTCCCTTTTGCCACTTGTTATCTACAAACTTGTCTCATAAAAATCATCCCCCTAATTTTTTCCTCCTATTTTGCACCCTCCTCTAGTCATTTGCCACCTTTATTATCCCTTTCACTAACCTAAACCCCATTTTGGTAGTTTACATTTTTATGTTGGCCACATTGACCTTGTATTATTATTTAAAAAATCCTAATAAGAAAAAAATTAGCATGGATGACATAGTTCATTATCTAGTTTAGTTTTT
>JARHVA010008421.1:5000-92500 GCA_037957365.1 Torreya grandis
TATTATCTTTTATTTATTCCATCATTTGATGATGATGACCCATATGCCCTTTCTTTTTCCTCCACATATTAATTATTCCCTTCCCCAGACTGTGCGTGATTGACATGACTTCCATATGACCCCTATTGTTTCATTAATTAAACCTCATGTAACATTTTTACATATATACATCACTCTACTCCTATATCTATTGAACTTGTCATTTATTTACATATACAGGCATGACTGCCACATAGATACTCTTCCTCTATGATGAGGTCAACCCTCAAATAACAATGATCACCCAAAAACCTAATCCATTCATGTTTTCCATTTTTTAAATTTGCAAAAATGGATTACAATAATGAAGTGTCACAAATCTTTAGAAATCTATAATTTTAATTTATCCTATAAAGTATGAAAAACTTATCATGAGTAAAAACTTTGAAGTTTTCATTAAAAATTTTTACCTTGGGGTTATTTTCCCCCTAATTACCTCTTAATGCCTTAACTTCCAAGCATGTTTGAATTTTTTTACTTCTATATGACATTGTGCTTTTCCATTGAAATGGTACTACCATTCAAAATCAATAATAAGACAAGCAATCCATTAAAACCAAAAGTAGTTAGAAACTTAGACAAGATTATGCATATGTAACCAAACACCCTAACTTGGTACATGTTATATATCTATTTTTAGTCCATCCAAATAGAGTACGAAATACATTTATAAGCATAATATGATAATCAATAATATATATAAGGAATGAACTAGATTTATTGACCCACTATGTTTTTTACTAAGCAAAGAACAATGAAGAGCATAATATAACAATAATAATTAGCATACATATATAGTAATGAAATCAAGGCAAACAAGGTTTAGTGCATTAAATGCAAACATTATAGATTTCATTCCAAATAGATAATAGTGGATTATACATGGGTCTATTTCAATTATCTCTCCCAATCCCCATCATCGATATCTACTCCCCCCTCTCTAATGATACTCTCCCTCTACACTGTCAATGAAGGCAAAATTATCCTACATCCACCTCATCAAACAAATTGATAGTTGTCCTATATAATGTTAATAATCATCATATAACCATAACAACTATTGAATGTATGAAATCTATAAAAATCATGATCATGAGCATAATTAAATAGATATTAAAATTAATATATCTATAAACCAAATAGTATATACAAATCTAGCTCAAAAATAAATAACACATCTACCAATGATCAACACATAATCCACTAATTAATTCTTCAAATATCCATAGGGGAAAACTAGATGTGACATCCTTCCCCCCTACAACTGGTCATCATCTTGATAACACTTATTTCTAATAATAGTTATAAAATATAACAAATTTCATCATAGTGTAAATAATGTTCAATGAAATATCAAATAAACAAATGAGTAAATAGCCTAAAAAATCTTCATAATATTCTTATGTAGCACTATCCTTAGAATATAGGTCCCATTGGACCTTTCACTATTATACTTATTTATTTCATAAGCTAATATTACAAGTATAAATTATTCTAATTGGTTATACTATGGCCACCCTTAGATCCTAACCTATAATGCATTCCAATTCAAAACATAAGCATGATCAACCATATACTTTGTAAGAAATGAAACATGAAAAATAATATGCATGTGCACTAGAGCTAATGGCAATACAAGCCTATACACTATAGGATTGACTATTTATAGGACTTCAAAAGGCCCAACATATCTAGGTGACAACATTTTTGAATTACCAAAATTTATTTTAATCTTTTGGTGTTTAACCCATAAAAACTTTATCCCCAATTAAAAATTGTCTTGCTGTTATTTTTGAATTAGCATAGTTTTTTGCCTATCATTAGCTTCATCAAATCTCTACCTTATTAATTTCACTTTGTCTTCCATTTTAGTAAGAAATATTGGTCCAAAAACTATGTTGTAATATTTTCATTGATGTTAAATAAATTATAACATAAGTCAATGGAATTCTCAACATAATTGTCAACATAAATGTTGAAATGTTGATAGAATTGTCAACAAAAATGTATAAATGTCAATGGAAATGTTGACATAAATATAAATGAAAATATTTATATAAATGCTAATGAAAATTTAAATAAACACATATTTTGGTGAAGAGGTGCTTCTTAGATGGTACACCTCCTTTGTGAAGAGCCTTTGAAGGCTATATTAGGTAGACAAAATGTTGAGAAATATTTGAAATTAATTATTTCTATCATTCAAGCATAATCAAATTTTTGTGGAGAAGAATAAGAGGAGATTGAATTTTCCATCATTCATTGATGAAGCAATAATAGTAAGGTGGAATATTATTTTAGTAAAGGTCAGTTCCTTTGAAAGAAGATATTGGTGTCTCTTGCTAAGTTGGTGCTTAGCAGTAGGGATTGGTGTCTCCAATAAGTTGGTGCCTATAATTTTTTAGAAATGGGGATTGGTGTCTCTATTAGGTTGGTACTTATAAATTGTTTAGGAGTGTAGATTGGTGTCTCTAGGATGTTGGTGTCTACAAATTATTTAGCAATGGGGATTGGTGTCTCTAGTAGGTTGGTGCCTATAAATTTTGTAAGAACTTTATTTGTGGCTAGATTTGGTTAGTGGATTCAATCTATCCTTTTCCCTATGGTTTTTATCCCAAAAGGGTTTCCACATAAATCTTGTGTTCTTAATTTTTGATGTTATGTGATTGATATTATTGTGATTATCAATTTGAAAAATAAAAATATTACCTTATATTGATTCACCCCGCTCTCATTATAAGTATGCGCTTAAAAATTAGTATCCGAATGAGTCCCTTCAAAAATAGTTTAAATACATTATGTATATCTCAAGAGCACACATGGTCAATTAAGAAGGATTTTTATCAAATAGGGCTTCATTATTGGAAGGAATGAACTATGCCTTCTAGACCATAAGTATGCACACTTACCGAATGGCTCTTCCATTTGATATTGGGAAATTAGTTGTGAGTATATATGTAGCTCCATCATCTCCTCCAATAGATTTTTTGTGTAAGAAGGCAAGTGAAAATAATACAAAAGTTATGAATGTAATTTTGTGTGTTCTATTAGAATCAAATTTTGTCAAAGTAATGAATTGTGAATTGGTAAAATAGATTCAAGATTAAATAAAGAACATCTATGAAGGAAATGGTAAAGTAAATAAATCTAAGCTTCAAAAATATAGAAGCAATTCAAAAGTTAGAAAATGAAGGATGAAGAAAACATTACAACCTATCTACTTCATGTGGATGAAATTGTAAATACCATCAAAGGACTTGGTGAAAAAATTAAAGAGCCAATGATTGTACTAAAGGTGATAAGGTCACTTCCCTTAAGATTTGATGCAAAATTTTCAGCCATTGAGGAAATCAATGATTTGGATAAACTAACTATGGATGAATTGTATGTGATCCTCATGATATATGAAATGAGGACCAAAAAGGAAAAATAATATAATTAAGAGGAAACCTTCAAAGACTAAAATAAAATGAAGAATAAATATCCCAAGCCAAGCAATAGTTACAATAATGAATTAGATGAAGAAGAAGCTTATTTTATGAGGAAGTTAAAGAAAGGATCTAAAAAGTACAAAGGTATATTAACTTTTAAATGATTTAATTATGGAAAGGTAGAAAATTTTATTTCCAAATACCCATATGTATAAAAAGAGAATAGTGATGAGGAAGAAGAGCATAATATAAATAAAGGCCACAAATAAGGAAAACCTGAGAAAAAGAACAGATTTCACAAGCACAAGAAAAACCTCTATCCAAGAGGAAAGTAGTTCATCCAAAGAGAGTTTCTCTACTAGCAATAGAGAAGAGAACTTATCCATGGAAATAAAAATAAAATATGATATCTTGGAAAATGAATACAAAAAAAATAAAAGGAGTCGAAAGGGGAAGAGAATGCTGAAATAGATGGAGAATTAGATTTGGAATTAGAATTCAATTGTGCCCTAAGTGAAATCAAGAAACATAAGAAGAAGAACTTGAAACAAAAATTACAGATTCAAGAGGACTATGAATCTAAGGCAAAAATGTCAAAAATTATTGAGGAATCAAAAAATATGATCATAAACCTCAAGATTCAAATTGAAGAATCAAAATGGATTGAAGAAGAGGTGAGAATCTAATTAAACAAAAAGGAAGAAATTTTTGAAAGGCTAGAGTCTAAAATTATTTTCTTGAGAAAGGAACTAGAGATATCAACCATTAAGCTAAAAAAAATCTTTAAGTTTGAGAATTTAATGATATATTACATGATATAATAAATGGGAAAAGGAATCCATGTATAAAGAGTGATCTTGGATATAAAGAAAATTAGATGGCCAATAAAGAAGATCACAAAGAACCATCAAAGAAGGCAAATGAGGGAAAGACAAAAAGTTATGTAGATGTTCTCAAAAGTCCTATCATCAAGAAGAAAGATAATCAAGTCAAAAAAAAAAAAAAAAAAAAGAACTACTCCAAAAGATAAGAAGGACAAATTCATAAATTCCTTTCCTCCAAGGCAGGCACACATAAACTGGTTTAAAAAATCATTCTTTGGGTATTGATTTTTGTGTAATCACTTTGGTTATAAATCAATAAACCATAGGAATATTACAAGAAATTTTTGTTGGAACAAGAATATAATCCATTATGGGTTCTCAAATAGGAACTATAATTCATTTTTTCCTTTAGTAGATTACAATGTCATATGTTATAAGTACAATAACTATGAACATACAACACACTTCTATAGAAGTGGTTTTACAAAACTTCCTAGGAAGAACAAGAAAGTTTAATCCATGAGGAAATAAAAATAAGAAACTTAGAAAGTATGGATAAATATGTAGGAACAAGAAAAGGAGAGACCCATGCTCGTGTAAACTACATTTCATGCACAAGATGTATCACTAAGCTCATAAGAAGTATAAATACAAGGGGAGATAATCATTGAAATATCTTTTAGCTCTGGTGAAAATACAAATTAAAGGATGAAGTATCATATAATATTAGAGAGAGATAATATATGGTTTGAGGGAAGAATGAGAAAGATGATCAGGAAAAAGTTGATGTTTTAAGACATAAACATGAAAAACTTGAAGAGACTTGGATGTCTATTGAAGAATCACTTTGTAGGATGTGGTTAAACTACATGATGAATTGTTTGATCTACTAGTCTTGTGAAATATTTTTAAATTCTTATATCTTAGATAATGAGAGGTTTCATGCCTTTTCTCCTATATTTGAAGCTGGAAAGAGGTTTATTAAAGGAGTTAGATATTCATTGCCTGTAATATCAGGATGATAACATGTTATTAGGCCATTTGTTGTATTTGTGTTTAGATCACTATAAGCTTTCATAATCAATCTTTAGGAGGGTTTTGAATATGATTTAAATCACAATATATAATTAATAATACTTAAGCGTAAAGGGAATCAATTTGTCTTAAGACTCAAGGGAAGTGGAAAAGAGGAGTTACCACCTGTACAGCTAGAGATAATCCATATGGATGTAAATAATGTCAAAAATCCTAGATTTGATCAAATTAAATGAGAGTAAATGGGAAAAGAAGAATTCCTTATGCAGAAGGATAGGGAAGAGTAGAAAGACAATCATTCAAATGTGGTGATGTTGAAGAATATGACATGGATTTTTCCCATGATTTATTTGTGGATGGAAGTATAATGAACATCCCATTAACATTGATGTCAAAGGGGGAGAATTAATGAAAGGGGGAGAAAAGGAGGAGAAATAAAGAAAGGGGGTGTTTCTCTATAGATTTATCATCAATGACAAAGAGGGAGATTATTGGAATATTTTCATTGATGTTAAATAAATTGTAATAGAAATGTCAATGGAATTTTCAATAGAAATGTCTAAATGTCGATGGAATTGTCAACAAAAATGTCAATGGAAATGTTAGTGAACACATATAACTATGAATAAGTTCATATTTTATGGGACACCTCCTTTGTGAAAGGCTTTGAAGGCTATATAAGGTGGATAAAAGGTTGAGAAAGATATAGAATTAATTGTTTCTATCATTCAAGCATAAGAAAAATTTTGTGGAAAAGAAGAAGAGGAGATTGAATTTTCCATGATTCATTGATGAAGAAACAATATTAAGGTGGAAGATTGTTTTAGTATAGGTCAATTCCTTAGAAAGAATACATTGGTGTCTCTTTCTAAGTTGGTGCTAAGCAGTGGGGATTGGTGTCTCCAGTAGGTTGGTGCCTACAGATTGTTTAACAGTAGGGATGGTGTCTCGAGTAGTTGGGTGTCTAAAAATTGTTTAGCAACAAGGATTGGTGTCCCTAGTAGGTTTTTACCTACAATGTTTTTAATAATAATTTTATTGGTGGCTAGATTTAGATAGTAGATCCAAGTAGTCTTTTTCTTCATAGTTTTCTCTTGAAAGGGTTTCCACGTAAATCTTGTGTTATTATTATGTTATTAATTGTCAATGTTATGTGATTTATATTATTATGATTTGAAAAATTAAAATATTACCTTATACTGATTCACCCCCCTCTTAATATAAGTGTGTGCTCAACAAACCACTCCATTTTCTAGCTTGTCCCAACTAACTGGTGTTTTGTATCTCCTACCTTATAGTGCCTTGGAATTTGAATAACTAATTAGTATGGATTTTTTTAAGCAAACTCAACCAAAGGTATGTCTTATTCCCATTTTCAATTTTGGTCCATTTAATACATCCTCATCATATACTCCAATATATAATTCATCCACTTTATTTTCTCATATGTTTCTAGATGGATAGCTATGCTAAAATATGGTTGATTTCTCAATGCTAAATTTAAAGTCTACTAAAATCTAGAAGTCATATTAGGGTTCCTATCTAAAATAATCTTTTTAGGAAACCCATGTATTCTATAAATTTATTTTACAAACCTCCTAGAAATCATAGGAGCATCATTAGCTACATTACCATGAATAAAATGAACTACCTTGGTTAGTTTATCCATAACTAGCAAGATCATATCATGATGATTCCTAGACATAGGCAAACCTTGGAAAAAATCCATACTAATTACTTGTAATTTATATTCAGGTATGGAATGTGGGTAGAACAACCTAACTATATGCATGTGTTTGTCCTTGACTCACTAACACTCCAAGTATCTATAAATTATATCAGTTGCATCTTTCTTAATTATTTTCCAAAAATATAAAAGTTTTATCAATTCTACCATATTAGTTACTCTAGGATACCCTAAATATGGATCACTGTGAAATTATTTTAGCATAATATTCCTTAAATTTTCTTTATTAGGCACATAAATCCTACTACTATACCTTAAAGCCACATCATTTTCAAACTAAAAAAATTGATATCTATGATCTTTCAAGTTTTTAGCCAAATATTTCTTAACTTTCTCATATAAATCATCATGAGGTGAGAATTTTACTACTTATTCTGGGAAGGTGCTCCTAATTGTAACCAAAGCTACAATGTATATTCTATAGTTAAGGGCATATGCTACTCTATTTTCCTTACCATTAATGTAGTTGATATCAAAATAATAATATGATAGAAAATATAACCACTAACTTTGGTGAGAATTGAGGTTGGGTTTGGTGAAAATATACTTAAGACATAAATTATCAATCTTAAGCTCAAAGGGTTTCCCCAATAAATAATGCCTTTAAAATTGCAAGGTATGAACTATAAAAACTAGTTCCATATCATGAGGAGAATATTTTTTCTCATAAAGATTCAATTTCTTATATTCATAGGCCAAAAATAAAATATCTTGCATGAGAATTAATCTTAATTCATATCTTGAAGCATTTGTTATCACTGAGAAATGACCATTCAGATCTAGGATCTACAATATTAGTGCAATAATAAGTATCTATTTTAGCATCTAAAAACTCCTCTTCACATTTATATGACCATATAAAATGTTAATCCTTACACTAAATAGAGGTGATTGCATTAGATATATTGTAAAAATTTAGTACAAACTTCCTATGGTACCTTCCTAATCCCATGAAACTATGCACCTCATACATATTTATAAGTGTTGGCCAGTCCATAATGACACTGATCTTAGCTAGATCCATTGAAATTCTATGTAACAAGATGATGTGTCCCAAGTACTATACTCTTATTTGAAATAAATCACACTTGGATAATTTTACATAAATCTTATGCTTCTGCAATCATTGCAAAAATAACTACAAGTGCTCAACATAAGCTTACTCTTTATTGGAATATATGAGGATGTTATCCAAAAAGACTAGTAAAAATTGATCAAGATAATCCTTGATTATAATGTTCATGAGATTCATGATTTTTTTTAGTGTATTCATTAACCCAAAATGTAGCAATGTTAACTTGTAATACCCATAATGATTTTTGAGAGCTATTTTTAGAATATCCTCATATTGAATCCTCAACTACTGGTATCCTGCATGAAGATCAATATTTAAAATGACTGTAGCATCATACATTTAATCAAAAACATCAAAAATGTGAATCAATGGATACATATTCTTTATTTTTTCCTTATTAAGAATGTGGTACTAAATGCACAAGTGAAGGGTTCCATCCTTATTTTTGACAAAAAATATAGGTGTACCCCATGGTAAAACACTTAGTCAAATCAAACCCTTGGTCAAAATTTCTTGATGATGTGCCTTCAACTTAATTAGTTCTATTATTGTCATCCTATAGGGTACCTTATATTATAGTTTTTATCCTAGAATGATATCAATAGTAAAATCAAATTCCCTTTTTGGATGCAACCCTAATAATTCATCTAGAAAAACATCCTAAAATTCTTGTAGAAAGGGATAATATTTTAAGGTGGGTTCCTTAGATTATGATATTTCAATATGTATAAGACATCTATCAACCTTAACTTCAGACTCATTCCCATACTGTATTGACCATTCTTTTTCCATATAACTATCTTTCATAGATATTTTAATCAACGTTCTAGGAGAAATAAATAATTTAGTAGCTCTAGTATCAATTAAAACAATAATTGAATGACTAAATAAAGTACTTGATACTTGGATGAGAGAGGCTCAAAATTCAACCTATTGATTATCCACCATTGTGTGGTTACACTGTTATAAGTTTCCATACTATGAGAAAGAGGTTATGTTCTTATTGTTTCCATCTATCTTCCACCAAGGAAAATCTTTGGCATAATGATCTCCTCCACAAGTAAATCATCCTCCTAGAGGTCCTTTCGTCTAATCCTAATATTCACCCTTAAATCCTTCTCTAAAATTACCTCATGGCTTCTTATTCCTAAAGGTACTACTAAACTTTGTGTTCTGACTATTGAACCAATTCTTAGAATTACCATTATGTTTCTAGTTTTTCTTCTTGAAAGGTGTCTTGAAATTGACAAACTTTTTCATATAATTCTCTTTAAACTCTATCATTGATTTTAGCTTATGTTCCTATTTTACAGCCTTTACAAACACCTGATCCATAGTGGATGGTCCATGCACATCTAATTCACATCTAATTTGAGGTTTTAGGCCCATAATGAAATTCCCAATATGGAAAACTCATCATTATGGTACTACAAAACATATTTCAAGAGCTCAGTAAACTACTCCTAGTACTTATTTACTTAAAAGTCTCTTTGCCTCAAGTTCTAAAAATTTATCAACTTCTAGTTGAAATAAATCTAAGTTAACCATCATGCTATAAAAAAATCCACAAATTGCTCTGATGTGGTGGTATTAGAATATAGATTCATTTCATGTTTTTTGTTAGCGTACCAAGTTTTTGCTTCACCAACCAATTGGTAGGCTCCCCACACAACCTTAGTTATCTTGGAGTATTTTTGAATCTCAAAGTATTTATCCATTTCTATGAGCCAAGACTCAACTTCATCACCCAAAACCATGACATAAAATTTGGGTGGATTTACTTTATTCATGTCTCATGCTAGTTATATAACTACTTGAGCTCTAATATCCTAGTGCACTTCCTCATGCTATTTCTGCTAAGGAGCTTCTTATTTAGCAAGGTGTTCTTTAGGTACATCTTGTTCATTTTGATCTTTTGAGACATGAATATATCATTCAATAATTTATATATAGTCTCTATCCTTATTCATAAAAATGAGAATTTGACATTTTTTTAATCTTTATCTACTACTAGCTGATTGGGATCATCCTAAGGGTTCACATTAGAAGGCTCCTAACCAATTATTCTACCACACACCATTCTCTTTTTTGGATATTAGGAGAATAAAATTTATGTTAGTGGAATATTTATGTCTTAGAGATAAACCTTAATCTCTAATACCATAATTTTAGACTCCACCAGGCTAACCAATAAATACAGTATTTTTTGTAATTAGTGTTAAGATTATTCATAACTAATTTTTTAGTACTTTAAAACTAATTGAATCTCAATCAATAGATGTAATAATCATATTATCCCACTGGATAATTAAAAATCATTTAGTACTCACTAATTAAACTAATAAATAAGCTAAAAAATTGACCATCAAATGTAACAAAATGAAACAAGTAATATAAATATTAATATAATCCTTAAATTAGTCATAAATACATTTAAAGCCACTATTGTTTTTCTTTTCAATATAATACACAAATACACAACCACTATTGTGTTTAATATCCAACCATAAAAAATTATAATGAATCACAACGTCAAATATACATTTTAAGAAGTGTATATGTATAATACAAACTACATAAAACAACTCTATGATCCATCACATAGCCTAAGTAAAATTCATCTTATCAAACTAGTTGACAGAGGGAGAGTAACATCTGAGTGATTTACCTCTAGCCACAAACCAACAGTCTCCCACACACCTCCCTTTTGGGAGTGGCCCTACCCTTCATAGAGGGGTAGATAAAAAGAATGTGAATATCAAGAAAAAACAAGAACCCATGTGTGTAATAACACTATTACATGCATAATAAATAGACCATGGAATCCATTCCTTTATCTAAATGATATCATTAACACGTGTAAACTAAAATTATAGTGAAATGATAATGTCTCAGCTATAACATTACTTTGGCCAAATTTTTAGTTATAAAATTTAGATTTAACAATTTGAGTCATTTTCACTCATACAAAACTCTCTTCTACTGAATCATGACAATGATAGTAGGGGGTGTGTATATGAGTTACCCACTAGAATATTCATATATTTACCTCTTATTATCCAAACATAAAATAAAAATAAACAATCAAAAGTAGTGCAATAAATTATTATGCAACAATGAAAGATGTAAGCAATCATAAATCATGAATCCAATTGATTCCATAGTAGATATATTTATTAAGATAGAACAATAATCAAGCCATTATGTGATTTTATCCAAATATATCCTTCTATTATAATTCCAATAAGTACATCTAATACTAATCTATAGTTAACATTAAATTCCATGCAATCCATTCATCTATTTTAAATCACTACATAATAATCATGAAAACCTCTCCAAAACCCATTCATGTCCATATTTTACTTGATCATGATCTAATAAAGAATAAATCCATTTCACAATAGGACTACATTCATGTCATATTCTAAATTTCAAGATCTATCTCAATAATTCCATATATTCAAATCTATAATTCAATTTTGTCTTCTTTATTTGTACTCAGTTTCACTTTTAAAGACAACCAATACATCCATATCATTTCTTGGACTATGAAACTAATTAAGCTCAAATGGCCATCTTGGCATAAATTTATCTATATTTCTTATTACATAGGAACCTTAAACTTAAAAAATTGATAACTATAATCTAGATCAAGGAATTTTTAAGGAAGGCATATCTAACATCCTATATAGATGATTCTACTTTTTCTATCATTAAGAATTATAATATATATATATATATATATATATATATATATATTTATTTATTTATTAAACCTATAGGTCAAATACATTTCTAAATCACATTATCGAGCATAGATTATTTTTCCTATAGGCTCTAGTATACATGGACATAACCATAGGGTTTATAATCCCTTCAATAAAATAACCTACAGATAAATTCCTATGGTATAAATAAAATATCAAGTTACTATTTGGATTTATTTAACAACTATCACATGACAAATGGATTCTTTCAACACTAGATGTACATTTAAAAAAAATAATGTGTTCATTGATATATAATGCAGGATTTGGTTAAGGTACCTCAAACCATCTATACGTAGGCCTAAAGTTACAATTCTAAAATTTATATCACAACATGATCCCCTCTCTATATATTTTCATACCATGAAGGTTTACATTTTAAAACATACATAAATATATACAACTAAAATGGTTTCCATTCCTATATTTATTATCATCTCATTTCGAGTTCTTTGGTCACATTGTAAAAACCCAACTAGGTATCAAGGGATAAAAAAATTGCTCAAATTTTTATAATACAAATACAACAATGCAACCCTCAAACCTAGTTTAGAATCTTATACCAATTCAAATACAAGAGTGTATATAAATCTCTTTTGCATATATAAATGTATCTATACAAGATGCACACACACAAACACACATATATGCATAGGAAATTGAAATTAAATCATAGATTCAAAAATGTACCTAGATCTATAAGTTCACAATTACATTTTTGTTGGTATGCCCATTTGACTAGTGGAGATACAAATTGGGTAAGGTAATAATATCATCCTAATATTGGATTGAGAGATTCAAAATAGAGGTCATTAAATATTCTTAGGTTACTAAATTAAAATCAAGCAACAACCTTTAGGAAATGACACAATCTAGGTCTATTAATACTTGGCTCAACCCGTTCAACCTTCTAGACTTGAGAATGGGATTTGAATTCCCATCCTCAGGTGTATAATCTTGATAGGCTAGAGTTTAAAATAGAAGTTCATTCAGATTATTTTATATAATAAAATAAAAACACTTATTCCAAAACCCCATAAACTCATTTAAAATAAAGTTGATAAAAATGACTGACCTGGTACTAAAATAAGCCTATAATAGTCTTCTCTTTTTGCAATATCCAAGCTTCCTATTATCTTTTCTTTCTACCATCATTCGATGATGATGACCCATATGTCCTTTATTTTTATTGATCATCTTACATATTGTCTTCATAAAACTATACATTCTTAGCATGACTTCTATGAGACCCCTATTATTTCACCAATTGAACATCATACAACATTTTTACATAAATGCATCACTCAATAGATAGTTGATTTTCATATATAGGTATGGCAGCCATAGATTCTCTTCCTCCATCATGAGTTCAACCTTCAAATAACAATGATCACCCATAATCATAATCCATTCATATTTTCCCTTTTTGACATTTGCAAAAATGGATTACAATAATGAAGTGTCATGAAGCTTTAAAAATCTATAATTTTAATTTATCCTCTAAAGTATGCAAAACTTATCATGAGTCAAAACTTTATGTGCATTAAAACAATTTACCTAGGGGGTATTTATCCCCAGATTACCTCTTAATGCCTTAAATTCCAAGAATGCTTGAAAATATATTTAATTCGATATGAACTTGTGCTTGTTTATTTAAATGGTATTATCATTTTAGATTAACAATAAGACAAACAATCCTTTCAACCCAAAAGTAGTTAGAAATTCAGACAAGATTATGTATATGTAACCAAATGATATAATCAAACACCCTAACTTGGTATAGGTTATATCTATATGTTTACTATAGCCAAAAAACCTACTAAAGACATTTATAAGCATGATATGATCAATAAATAACATATATAATTAATTAGCCAAATTGATTGACACAATAAGTTTTTTTTACCAAGAAAAAATTAGTGAGGAGCATAATATAACATTAGCAATTAACACATGTATATAGTTATGAAAATAAGGAAAAGAAGGTTTAGAGCATTAAAAGCAAACATTATAGATTGCATTCCAAAATGATAATAGTGGTGTGTGTATGGGTCTATATTAGCTCTCTCTCTAAATCCCTATCATCGATATCTACTTCCCCCCTCTCTAATGGTATTCTCCCTCTACACTGTTAGCAAGGGAAAAAATACCATACATCCACCTCATCAAATAAATTAGTAGTTAGCTCATATCATGATAATAATTAGTATATAAACATAAAACTACTAAAGGTATGAAATCTATAAAATCCATGATCATAATCATAATGTAAAAGCTATCAAAAGTAATATATCTATTAACTAAAAAACATATACAAATCTCAATAAAAAATAAATAGATCTGCCAATGATCAACACATAATCCACTAATTAATGCTTCAAATATCCATTGGGGAAAACTAGATGTGAGAGAATCCCTTAACTAGAGCCAACAAAATTTTAATTTGCTAAAATTAGCCCCTTAAATGGAATAATATGCATCAACCAAATTAGTGAAAAATAACATACCAAGACCTCTTACATTTAGACCTTGGGGAGGTAAGTTATTCATGGGATCTCCTTCCTTTCAAGAGAGGTAGGGCATAACAACCCCTTTACCCAATTGTTAGCTTGTGTAAATAAATACATCAACATGTTTCAGTACTAGAAGGAGGGCTATTAAATCACAAGTTAAGTTTATAGCCAAAGCTCAAACTAAGGTATTCTATAAACATTTTATTCCACTGAGTTAAATAATAACTCAAGCTGGAAAATAGAAGAATCAATACAAGATCCTAGTCTGTACAGATCAATTTAGAACTTTTAGATCTCATAAATCATAAGAAGCCTAGAGTTAATAAGAATAAAATTAGGAATAATATACCCAATCAGTAGAAAACTCACCTACAACTATGAACCCTACTTTAGTTAATCCATTCATTGTCCCTCAATATGTCCCAATGGCCAACCCCATGTCATGGATTGGGAAAATAGGTTATTGTCCTATGAATGTTCCAGTCATATCCCATGACCTGCCTAAGAACCTAGACAAATTATGTCCTAATTTCATATTAGTAGGAATCTATATGGCTAAAGAACATATTCATTTTTTTAAAGACACACTAATCATAACCCAAGTTTAACACAAAGATGTAGCTATAATATTATTCCCATATTCCTTAGGGAAAACCATTTATGCTTGGTATCTTGGGTTACGCCACAAGTCAATAACTTATTAGGTTAATTTATAGATAGTATTTTTGAGCCATTTTAGGATCCCCATCAACCCTATGGTACTATACAATCATTTTGAAGCTACCAAAAGAGAACATAATGAGCATATAAGCATGTTCAATGCTTGGTTTCACAAATTATACTAGAGTTTAAAAGATCCCTGTATACTAAAAAAAGGCCCAGCCATTTAGACTTACTTGAGAACCCTTGATCCTTAACATCAATGTTCCTTATAAGGACCCCTATTGTATTAAAATCCCTATATATGGTTTATAATGAAGTAGTTAACATAGAGCACCAAATAGTTTCACAAGGGATTAGTGGAGGAGCTCTACCATCCTTGGGACAACTAGCAGTGTATAATTAGATCCCTATATGCTAAAAAAGGCTATCATGCTAAACACCCCAGTCATGAATCCCATCATAGTGTTATGTATGGTACTTATATCCCATTATATTCACCAAATTAAACAAAATACATGCCTAATGGTGCACCCTATATACCTCTCAATAATGTAGTGCCCTAGGTAAACCATAAACAAATGATCCTAATAGCATACAACAAATTTTTTTCTACACCAATCACTAATGGATAGGTTACATCTGGTAGCACTCAATAAGCACTTCCATCCTAATTGAGCTCCTAAACACCTTGTGGTAATGCTCACAAACATATTTCTATGACTACACATATTTTATTGAATGTAAATGTGTTGGGCTTATTTTTATCCTTAGTTCCACATGACTAAGTACTAGTCATACACCTAGAAGAAGAAAGAATCCAATGTTCTAGTGTGCTTGCATATCATGTGAGTAACCTCATGTGCTCACCTAAGGCACGTAGCTTAAGCCAATCCCATAATTTTTATCATGTTTACTTAGGTACTTGATTTAACACATTTAATCATTGTTACTACAAACACCATTCTATAGATATCCATTTGATGCATTCCCATAATGTATGTACTTATCTAGAATCATGAAAGCAAAATTAAATCCAAAGATAATTAACACATCAAGATTCATATAAAAATTATCAATTCCATTGATCTCATTTGATAAGTTTACAAAGGTACTTAATCTAATACATAATCCCTCCAGATCTCTATCTTGAAATAAAAAACACATCTACATCCAACAATACTTTCTAATCAAAGCTAATGGGTATTTTTACACAAGCTAACCCCTTATCAAGTTTTATCATTAATACATTTTGGATGGCAAGCCAATGACTATTTCAAAAAAAGAAGTTGTGGAAAAATTTTATGATTAAGTTCCTTTTAATTTGGGCTTAATAGACCCTATATACTCTCTTTATTTTAGATATTTGATCATGTGATCTTCTTATCTTGTGGAGTATTTCTAGATTTGTGATTGAGTAATATTTGATGCTTTCGTGAAGTACTCTATAGTTACCTCCACTTTTTGCACACTTGTCCTAGTATTTTGATTTTCTAAGTCCTATGTTTTATGTTCCTCATTCTTTGCCTCCTTGTCTTTCACAACTCAATCTCTCATGCCAAGGTCTTCTGCATTATTCTTCCATGTCTCTCCTACACCATTCTTTCTTATGCCAAGGTCCTCTACACTACTCTCACACCCTTGCATTTCCATGTCATGGATCCAAAATACTTAGAATATATTATCATAAAATTTGGGTTCCAACATCACCCTGGAGTAGACCAATAACCTATCTTAGACTATGTTACAATTTCCCTAGATAAAAAAAATAGGACCTACCTATTACACTTGGTGCTTAAGCTATTCCCACTAGTTGAGGGTCATCTAAAGATTGGAAGTAATAAATTCCACTTTACCTCTTAATATTTTAATCACTTTAGGCTACTCGAAAAAACTATCTACTTGAATTATAAAAATCTAAATATATGTAGTTACAACTTTTTGATCATCCTCGAGTGCCCTGACCTCTCCTAAAACATATCCTCAAAAGTGTTGAGAAATTAACATTTAACTACTATGGATGGGAACTTATTTGTTTGACCAATTCATCAATATCCTAGAATATTTTTGTGCACTAAGCCTTATCCTTGATATCAAGTGCATTTTCAACTAATGTTTTACACTATTGTTCCTTAAGTAGTAGTCATGATTCTTAAATTTTATTTGACCATGCCAAGTTGACAAAAACCCCATCGATGATGGGAATAATGGTTCTCAATATATTCAAAAATGCATGATAAATGTATATGGCCTCTCTAAACTACTCAATGGCCCATATCTTCTCCTATGTAGGATCCACCATGTTTTTAAATTTATTTAAAAAGAGGTCCATGAGATTCTCTAATTTATTAATGGACTCACTAGTAATGAGAATACCATCTACAAGCACTGGTTCACTCTTCAAAATTATTTGGTAAAGTCCCAAAGTCCTAAGTCAAGATGTTTTGACTGCATCCATTTGACACTTGAGTTATTCAATTTGTTCTTCAAACTTACTCCTCATTTCATGCTCTTCCTTTTATAGATAATGACCTCTCAATGTTTATATCAAATTTATCCAACATCATGATTGTTGATAATGTTTTGCCTAGAAACCTCTAGGGCAAACTATGTAGGGGTTGTGCATGATTTCATTGGAGGTCAATTTATGGGATTTGCCCAATGCCTATATATAACATCTACCACCTATAGGACTATATTGGTTTTAGCCTTTAGAATCTCAAAATGGCCTTGATCATGATGTAATTCCATTATAAAATACATCTCACACCAAGTTCATTTAGTGGACTCATGTTTGGGGAAATAAACCCATAAATATAGTTGTTTAATGGTGTATCCTATTAGAACATGAAATAAATGGAAGGGTCTTGATTTGTCTATTATTATTGCATTGACTCTTACATAGGTTATTTACCCTTTTAGGGTTGTGATCTAGATCAATAACTTTGAGACTCTTTTCTTGTTGTCTTCTAGTACTAATGCTAAGGTCCTCTATTTTAGGGCCTTCCCCTCTTTCTGATTCTTCAAGTTTTATACTTTCATTATCCATTTCCTATTTAGTAGTAGTTTTTTAATCACTAGGCTCAAGAATGGGATCCTTTGCATGTTGTGCTTATAGATATACCTCACTTGTGTCTAAAATAACCACTTGGGGTGCTTCATGCTCATGTTCTACTTGGGTATCTAGGTGGGATCCAATGATGTTCTCTTGTTTTGAAAGTAACCCTTGGGTTCTTGATGGTAAATCATTCCTTTTTTGTTTAGGTTTAGACCTGGTTTGTTCTTCCTATGCCTTACTTGAGATGGTAGCCTCATGTCTCAACCTTTTATCCTTCATTCATGCCCTTTATTCTATGCATGTTTATACTTGATGGGAGAGTGGTTCCTTTTCCTCCTTCTAGCTTCCTAATGTTCTCTTTCATGACTTGATCATATGGAAGATCACTTAGATCTTTCCTTACACAACTATCTTGTAATGGTTTATATTAATCTTATTAAAAAAATTCAACTCTACATATACTTACATCCCTTGATAGACATAAATATTCAAAAGAGTGTGAATCTTAATATCAATCTTATCTACATCAATAGTTATAGGGCATGCATCTTCAATGTGATTCACATAGTCCATGAAATATATGGAAGTGAATGTGTAAGGTAATTTAATCCATCCTAACAAGTTATCAGTTCTTTCCATCTAGATTCACATGAGAGAATAGTGTTTTTACAAAAAAATTAGCATAGATTCCTATCTATGTGATAATTCCTTTGGTATGTGTCATTCATTCCCAAATAAATCCCTCATACCATAAAATTAACCCTTCATCTTTAATTTATAGAAGGGTGTGGTGTTGATGGGACATTCAATAGGGGACTTGTGCTTTGGTGGTTATACCCTATTCAATTCCTTACTAGAATACTTTGGGATGCCAATTTCATAAAAAATAAGCAAGATCAGAATTACACCATAGGGAAAATTGTGGTTAAGTAGGTGATACACCTTCTTAGCATCATGTTCAATTTTATCATCAAAGCATTGGGAGTAGTTATATTTGGTTCCCTTTGGCCATTTGGTTGGGCATAGAGGTGTGACATAGCTATCTATTTCTACCTATTTATGCCTCCTAGCTTGGTTGAGGCTAAATGCATGGCTACTTGATTGGTAGGATCTATAATATTTGTGATATACATGGCATGACATTCCCTTTTATATTGTAGTGTCATTTTCATCTTATCAACAACTTCTTGGTCATCAAGATCCATGCCGACATCAGCTCTAAAACATAGTAACCTATTTAATTTAATATTATATTTAGAGGTAATCCTTATTCTATTCCAAAAAAATTAGAGGTGGTCTTTATGAATACATGAAATTATAAAATGAATAACCTCTTATAGTTTCCTAAAATATGGTAGTTGTAATAGTTGGACCACCCCCTCATCCTCTAGTAAGTTGTAAACTATGAGATCATATTTGATCTCATTTATGGTGTTCTAGCATTCCATCTAATAGTCATGTTGCAAGTGAACTTCATTTATAATTTTTTGATGATTTTAATTGAGGACATGGTAAGTGGAAACCTTAGATTCCCAATCATTTGTGCATAAAACTATCTTTGAGTATTGCATTTCCTCAATCAAAATAGGTGAGGGTAGTGGTATTGTAGCAAACTTATTTCCCATGTGTTCTATTTTTGGTGCCTATCTACTATATGTCTCTTATATCAACTTTTTTGGGTCCTTATATCACATGACATGTTTAATAGATCCTTATTATTGGATATAGATGATACTTCCATCTTTTTCACCCTCATGATCTTCTATTTCAATAATAAATGGAAGTGGATCTCTTTTTTTACCTTTCTAATTTGGTCGCATTACTAACTAGGGTCCCTAAGGTTAATGCATGGTTAATCAATCCTTCCAAAGGAATACATTTTGACTCCTTTTTGTAGACCCAAAATAATTTGGATCCCTACTTCAACCTCCTATAATGGCAAACTTAATTCTTGTAATATGCAACATCTTTTTCTCTTATTTTTATGGACACATTTCCACTCCTATTTTATTGAATGCATGTCACCTCAATCTCTAATTTAGTTTTGTAAATGAGAGCACTATGTATAGGCCTTATTTACTAATTATTTTAGCTTGTTTGAGCTTTGTAATTTTCATGTTTTGAATAGTAAAAATGAAATTACGAATCCTCTCAATATTTTATAGGATATCTCAAATGTTCACATTAACTATTCTCTATGGTACCATCCATCACCTCAACCATTTAATGCTTTAAATGTCATGCCTTCATGTCTATTTGGCACCCTCATCATTTATACCACTTTGTTGTTAATAAATTCATGTCTCATCTTTTGTGAGTTTTTGCACCTTTACTATAGTGCATGCAAACTATAATAATTCAAATTTCCCATTTTATTTGTGGTAAACTTCCATTTTTATTTAACCCATTTTTATAATAATATTTCCTTTGTTGTTTTTGTTTGACATTATTAGGTTACACACCCCTTCTTGCACACTTCCTTAACATGCCTCCTTCATGAACCTCATCTTGCATACTTCCCTTATGTGCCTCCTCTTTTGAAATTTTATCTTAAGTAGATTATCCATCCTTAAAACCTACCCCATATTAAAGTAGTCCTCCATGTCATAACATAGTGATATTCATGTCAAGAAAGAAAGAGAAATAGAGTGTTAAATACCAAAGAGCATCAAAAACTACCAAAAAATTACAAACAACATGAAACCAATGCTAGGATTATTTGAAAATAAAACAAAGTCCTAAACTTAGTGGCATATGACTTATTTACTGAATTAAATAATTACATAGAATAGTAAGGTCAAAGCCAACTACCATTAAAATGGCCTAGTAAGAATTGACCTTCTAATATTTTTAACTTATAGGTTACTAATGGATGCATATCATGAATTATAAAATTACCATTCCATTGGATCCATATTTTACTTTGATGGCATGCAAATTTTAAATCATAGACTAAGTCATGCATACTATGATGAAAAAAATTAGTTTTAATGTGTCAGTCATGCTAGGATTTTTATATTTATTTTTCAATCCCTTGACTCTAGTATGCGATAATACATGCTTCACATAATTGAATTAAAGTGTCTAGGTGAGTTTTGAGGGATTATTATTCATCCCACATGCACAATTCATAGGGAAGGGATAAATAAATCCATCAGTAAAGTTGCTTCAACACCAAAGACAAGGTTAAAATGAGTAATCTTGTTCAACCTTTTGTATGTGGTATACTAAGCCCATAAGATTGCTGACTCCTGATCATCCCAATCAATATGACATATGTCTAAATATTGGCTAGTGTACTACCTAGGACCTTAATAAATGATTAAGCTATGCCATTGGCTTGAGGGTTGTGAGGTGTGGTCTTATGCTGCATAACCATGAACTCAGCCAATAGGATACACATTATTTCATTGATATAGTGAGTGCCATGATCAATTGTTAAACTTAAAGGGAACCCACATGTTGTGATTATATTTTCCCAAAGGAATCTAGTAGTGGTATTAATAGTACAATCTTGTGTAAGATCTACTTCAACCCATCATGTAAGATAATATGTGGTAGTAATGATGTATCATGTGCTAGTTCATCTTTATATAGGTTGAATGGAGACCAAAAAATAAATAGTTCATTTATAAAAAGGTTCATGAGAAAGCACTAGATTAATATACATATCATCCTTTTAGTTTGGTTTACCTATACACTAATAGATATCAGATTAGCATGCATAAGCTTTAACATCTTTGAATAAGGTGGGCCACCATAACCTAGTTAGTAGAAACTTTCAAGAGGTTACATCACTAGCATAATTTTCTCTTGTGACACCCTCATGAACATCCTAAAGGACTTCTATATGCTTGTGGTGCATGACATACCTTCATAAAACTTCATTATGCCTTAATTTATATAGGTCTCCTCTAATAAGTTGGAAAGGGGAAATACAAACTACTAGAATCTTTTTCTCTTGGGTGTTAAGGTGTCTTCGCATTGATTCTATTAAAAGAAAAAAATATATAATTTCCTCTAATTAATTAGGCATGTACGTAACTTTAAAAAGTTGTACATTAGGTAAATAATCCTCTATGACATGTATTGGTTCATAAAATTGAATGCATGAGAGGTGGTCTAGAGCAAAATTAATTTTACCTTATTTCATGACCATGGAGAAGTAAAACTCTTAGAAGAGGAAAATTCATTGGTAGATTCATCCATGTGACAATGGATTATTTACCAAATACTTAAGCACTTCATGATTTGTATAGAAGATAAATCGTGTGGCCAATAAGTATTGGTGAAAATTTTGAAGTGCATAAACCATAAACAAAGCCTTATGGTCTATCATAGAGTAGTTCCATTCCATTGGTGTGAGCTTCCAGATAGAAAAATAAATAGGATGATCAAGGTTTCCCTCACTGAGTTATGCCAAGATAAAACCTAATGCCATTCCTAAAGCATCAACATGTACATGAAATGGTTGGTTTTAATTTAGGAAGTAGAGAATGGGTGTAGTCACTAGTTTCTCTTTCAGGGTCTCAAATGCTTATTGGTGTTGATCCATCCATAATAATATACCATTATGCTTGATTAGTTATTCCATCAATGTGGCTATGTTAGCATAACCTTGAATAAATTTTCAATGGTATCTTGTATGACCTAAGAAGGTGAAAACCTCACGTTGAGTGGTTGGCACCGAGAGTTAGATAATAACTATAATTTTATTTGATCCACTAGTAGTCCATCTAGATTAATTATATGTCCTAATAGAATCTAAAATGGGGTGTTAAATATGCACTTGTTTGGATTCAATAAAATCTAAATATGGTATCAATATTCAAGCATGAGTCACATATTTTCATAATGGTTACGCACTAAAACATACATGGTCTAGTCATCCAAATACACCTAAAGGAACTTGTGGATGAACTCCTTAAAGGCTTCCACCATAATGCATGATAAAATATTTGGCCCATTATTGAGGCCAAAATTCATAACATTACATAAAAAATAACCCCATTTAGTTATAAAGGTTATTTTTCCTTGTCTTCCTTAACAATTTGGACTTAGTGATAGATAAGAAAGCCATTGGTGAAGGTGTAGATATCACACCCAATACCACCTTCTAAAACTTTCTCAATGAAAGGCATTAGTAAAGGGTCTGTTACACATACAATATCTATTAGCCTCTAATACACACAAATTTTAATGTAACCATCCTTATTGATGTTGATCACCATTAGACTAATCCATTTAGATTAATTAATGGGAGTAATAACTCTAGTATGCAACATGCTATCAATTTTCTCTTTACCCTCAGTGTAAAGATTTGGGTTCATAAAATATGGTTATTTCCCCACCAATTAAGCGCCTTTAATTAACTTGATGTGCATCTTACCCAATGATGAGTTAATTACTTTAATTTTTAGGTGGTTTCATGGTAAAACATCTTGGTATTAATGCAATAGTTAAAATATTTTGGTTATCTCAACATTAGACTATTAATTTCCCAAAATGGCTATTTTAGATACATATTTCATTCCAATGTTATGTTGAACCATTTGGAGTGGCATAGAATATAGTTTCTTCTTGGACAACATCATATTTATGACATCACACACCGAACATTTTATATTTATATTTAATTGGTCTAATGATGGCTCTAGTGGATTAGAATTGGTACCCTCATCAACCTAATATATGACCTTTTGTTTTCCTTTCCAAATCTCTTCTTAATTGTAATATTCTAATTAGGATTCTAATGCCAATCTAGCTATGTCAGGAGTATCAAGTTCTTGGAAGATGGGCAAATTTTCCTTAGTTGTGCCTTGCATGTGATGTATTTGATCTTCAAATAGTGCTTGATCTCCTACAATTACACAACATATTTATTACAAAAAGACATTCAAATATATTCCTAGTGAAATAAATGCAAATGTGGTAATGAGATTATGTTTGATGTGTTACTAGGTATTTGTGCCTCTATGTGTTTATTGATGAATGTACCACACTTTAGGCAAGTACATAGATTACCATAGAATGCATGAACACATAATAATTTTAGTAAAAATGTTTCGTCAGCAATCAAAAGGCTTTCACATTGTGTTAGATGTTATTCTTGAGAAACAACACCTTTATAACTTTGGGTGGTGCAAACATAGTTGTCATTATGGAAGTGATTATGTATTGTTGCACATACTTATTCCCATGTATCTAATTACTACTAATGATTAGATCACCATAAATAAATTGTACCTTGAAATATAAAGTTTATTGTGTGTAACTTTTCATTCTCATTAATGTTATAAGCTCTAAGTATTGTATATTTTCCTAGACCTCTATCTAACCATGAAACCTAGGTGCCTAGTCCAATTGTAAGGGTCATCTAACCATTAAGCATCCACTAATGAGGTGAAAAACTTATGTAATTTAGCTAAATTTAGAGGGGAGCTTAGGTAGCTATCAAAAACACCACATATACACCTTATTATATCATATCCACTTTGATCCCATTAGTTATAAGTGACACTGGTAGTGTTAGAAATAGACTAAGCATTTTCCCATCACAAGATGCCATCAAGAGTAGGATCCACATTTTCATTTCCTTGGGTAGTGATTATGTAAATTGTGTTGACATCCTCATTAACATCAGTGGGTTCCACAAACCTTGGTATTTATTTAAAGGAATGACTATACGCTAAGTGTCATTCTCAAAGCTAATATAATGCTTATTAAAATTCAAGTTAGCATTGTTCTCATAGTACCAAGGTCAACCCAATAGAGCTAGAAAATCATTAGATTTAGCAATATTGATGACTTAAAAATCACCCTTGATCATGACACACAAGATGTTAACAATGGCATCTTTGTAGTGCATGAGTATTTCTAGCCATGAACAAGACATGTTAGGAAGGATACAAAGTGGGTTTCCCTATAATTTTCCAAGCATATTTGGTTAAAACATTAACCTCTAGACTAGTGTCCACCAAGATATTATAGATCATCTAACCATTAATGGATGCATTGATAAGGATCTCTTTGTCACATCTTGATTAGGTTGAATATGGGTCTCTTATCATCATACATGGTTCAAATGATGATCCTCTAAGGACTTTGTCATTTTTTTCATAACCAATAATTCAAGAGGTGGATAAAGTCATCATTAAGGAAGAGTTTGCATATCTCTTTAAACTAATCATACCCTGATTCCATGGGTATTGTATTTATTTGCATCATGGCTCACATGTTAACATCTTTATCCTTTAAGATTTCAATATCATCGTGTAGTTTCTAGAAAAAGTCCATTGTGTCATGTAACACTTCATCATAGTTTTGAGGATTGGGATAGTGGTATTCACAAGGTTATTCATGATAAACCATTTCATTAGGTGGGTTTGAATTTTTTTGGGAATGAGTGTCATAATGTAGTAAAATTGACATTGGGTTTAACTAATGGAGTGGTAGGGGGTGGTCTCCACTAATAGTTTGGAGTTTTTACAACATGTATCATCTTGACACCCTTCTCATTTCATTTTTAATAATGGTAACATACAAATTGATATATTATTCTAGGTGGTGCTCATTTTTACAAAAGGTGTAGGTTGGATAGACTATGTAGTCAAGCTGGTAATGGTCTAGAGAGATGCACTTTTAACATGTCATTGGTAGAATACAACCACCTCCATGTCATTTACACACCCTAAAACTCTGAATTATCAACTACCACTAGCCTCTTAGTTGTTATCTATGTAATTTTATCATATAACTTGCATGCATGCTTCACGAATCTCATTAATGACCTAGAAGGCACTAGTATCATGTGTATATGCATCACATATTTTAGAATATAGTGACACTTTGGCTTAGGTGGTATGCTAAATCAAGGGAAAAATCCAAAGATCATAATATTCATTATAAATCTCAAAGGATTAGGTTAATATATCATGAACATTCCTCCATGGATGGTTCTTTTTGTTATAGCCTTCTACTTTGTAGTCAACACACCATAAGATATTTCAGCTATCATGAGCATTATTGACTATAATATTATCCAATTGAGAATCCAAAACAACAATATGAGCCTCCTAAGATGGGTTGATCCCTCTATATTTAATTCCCATAGGTTTGTCATGGAAGATGACTTCTAGGGCCTCATGTGGTTCAATGAAAGTCTTGTGAGATAAGGTTCATCAAAATGGAAGTAATAATCCTCCCACAAACCTCTAATCATGTTTTATTAGGTTAATCTCAAATGTTGGATTAGAAATAAGCATTTTTTGATGTGCATTTTATGCATGCACACTCTCAGTGAGATATTGCTTGATATCTTTTAAAGAAGAAATACTTTGCTACTCAAGCTTAGGGATATCAAATTCTTGGAGGAAAGTAGTCTTCAAAAAATCATAATTCACAACTGATTATTGAGGGTCAAATTTTTAGTACCATTTGTGCACATGATCTAATAAAGTAGTGGAAAAATTAGTTACCTTTCACTCAATATAATTTATACCACTCATTCACCAAATGAGTTCACACTTATGAACATGTTCTTATACATTTTTGACAACTCAATATTCAAGAAAGTGAAGTGTCATCTCATAGTAGACGATAGGTACATTAAGTGGTTTTAGTGGACTTTGATGTGGTGCTCCTCTAGTTCCTCCTAAACCTTATGGTTGAGGTCTACCAAATCCTCCTGAGCTACCTCATCTTATTTCAGCTCCATTATCACCACCTATGATGCTATCTCCCATGCCTCTAGTAATAGGTACATCATAAATATTAGACACTAAGAGAGGTTGATTAGTTATTGTTGGGCATGTATTTTTCATAATACTTATAATATGTCCATATGGAATTCCAAGGTGAGATATAGGTATTTATTGAAATATAAAAGCAAAGGTTAATGGTAAATTATTATTTTAAACTTGCACTTCATATTCAACTTCATATTTCACACTGTTAATATCCCAATTTATAAAAAGAATTATTTCAAACTCAAATTCATGAGCATGTGATATGGTGGATATATTGGATATATTTAGGTTTGGTTATGTTATCATCAATGTTTATCCTGATACTTTCATGCATACCTATTCCAGTGAAGGGCACGAACCCACAACTAGGGAGTACTCACCATGCCTTTTTGCCCTCCTATGTATTCTCATAACACTTCTAATATCCTCACATTCATCCCTAAGATTGTTGGATCTCATAACCTTAAACCTATCCTCATCCTATTTACACTTTTATAGTTCTCATTGATCAACTTCCATGCTAAACTATCAATCCCATACCAATGCATACCCCTCCATTTACCCACCAATCTTGTTCTTGATGCATGAGATACTTTAGTTGTCCATGTGGAAGTTCTCAAGTCTAGAATCAACCATAATTTTATTAATATATAAAGTAAATTTATTGAGATACCTCTCATGTAGTTCCCTTAGAAATTTTAATTGTGCTTGCTCTAGATAAGAGTATGTAGAGACAATGTATTCCAAAATGTATTTATTGAGCATTCATTTCCACCACACATACACCACATGTGTCGAAGTATCTTTTAGCTTCACTAAGGCTATCTGACACTCTTTTGACCAAGGATTCTTCCATCCATAATGTTTTTAATGATCTTGTGTATATGGAAAAATCCAAGCATGTAAGTGAATGGATAATTCTACAAATAATGTTTCATATAGAGAATCATATAGGTGTTGCTCTACCTAGGTACATGTAGAAAATCCTAGTTCAATATATTGAAGTGTAAATTTCTCCTCTATAATACCAACTTAGCGCTTGACATTTTCCAAAGATATCCACTTGAGCATCTTTCTACCATCATGCTAAAAAGTGCAATAGTTCTTGGTAATAGAACCAAAACATTGGGTTTTTAATCCTTAGTTTTGCATGACTAAGCATTAATAGTGCACCTAGAGGAAGGAATAATCCAATATTATAGCATGACAACATATCATGCCAATGATATCACATGCTCACTCAAGGAAAGTAGCCTAAACCAATACCCATTGGTTCTACCATGTGATGATAAATAGACAAATATTATATGACAAGTAAAAGTGAAGCTGATCTACAAAGCAATCCTAGCTCAGAGAAGATAAATTACACTACCCCTTTAACTTTTTGGTACATTTAGATAATCAGGGTCATGACTAATATGGATATGATAGACCTAACTAAGGGGTGTCTTACCACACAATATCACTAGAGAGGATTTTAAAGCCTCTATTTGAGCAATAACACATAATAACCCTATATAGACCCTATGGTTTCTAACAAATTAAATAACAAAGTAAATTAAATCTAACCTATTACGCACCAAAGCCTATGGTACAAATGGGGGATAATAAACATAAAAGTAAACATGTAAATAAAAAATCCAATCAGTTTAATATTGAGGTAATCCTAATGCATGGAGATAAAAATACATTCAAAATCCATTACTTATGTTATTTTTATCTACCAAAATAGAGGAACAAATGTTAGGAATACTTACCTTGAAGATGAACCCTTCGAGGCTCAATATCTACCTTGGCCAATGGTGATTTGTAATAGGTTATTGCGGTTCATAAGGATCACAAAGATAGGTCAGTTATAGGCTATAAGACTTCTCATATGCATCCAAGACATTTCCATCAGATAAAATTATTCTCTCTAAGAGTAAATCCTAAGTAATGACTCCTCAAGTAGAATGGTGGAAGACAAGATTGTAAATAAGTGAAAATGAATGATTATCTCTCACTTTCTCTCATGAAAATGGTGAAAAGGATGTGTTTATATATCCAGATCTAACCCTAAGCCTTTACAAAATTTTAGATAACATAGTCATCCTAGTCGACCTAGTTCTTTGAGAAATAAATCAATTAGGTCCTAGACTAAGTTGGATATCCCAACTTAGTCATGTAATGTGATAATTTATAAGAATAAGGTTGGCCCATTTGACATTGTTTTTTGGATAACAAAAAAAGGTTTTGGATTAGGTAGGGGCTATTTGAGGTAGTGAATTTTTTGGAGGAGTGTATAAGGGAGGTGTCAAATCTTATTGAAATGTATATGAGAGATTTATGTTTGTTTTAAATGGTGGTATAGGGGAAAAAAATCTTACAAAGCACCAATGATTTACCCACCCCTTTCTTGGTGCACTTTTAAAGGTGTGCACTTAGAGAGATTGATACTCGATGGGTTCTTACAAGAGAAAAAGCATCAATAATTGATAAAGTTTAAAAATATTATATGTATACATATTCCCCACTCAAAGATCATCACATGTCATGCATTTGCATCATAGGATGGTGCTTCAAGAAAAAAAACATAGCAACACACAATGTTGAGCTAAGTAAATTATAGTATCTAAAAGCATAAAATAATTGAAATTAAATGACTAAAATGAAATAACTAAAATAAATAAGTAATGCATACATACCTTGACTTATATTTATCATTGAATGGTTGTCTATTGTGTTTGTAGTTTTGATCATGAAGGGCAAAGAGACTACTTTGGACAAATGCTAAGGATACCAAACTTAAATAGAAACAATCAAAAAATGCATGAAAGCCAAGATAAATAAAATGTTTAGGCATGACATACTTGGATATTTGGTAATCTAAGGTGATGAATACTAAGTTAGGACCAAATTACCAAGCCAAAATTTGATTAAATCAAGTAATAAAAAAGCCAAGGGTACCGTATGATTGAAATATTCAAATAAATGTATCTTAAGTAATAAGGTTAACCAACCAAATCAAACTAAGTATACATGAAAAATGAAAATATAACATCAATGTGAAAGCAGTAAAAATCCTTACATAAACAAATATGGGAAATAAATGGTAAAACAACATTTATGATTGAGAAATAACAATCCTTAATCATTAATGGAAAAATTATAGGAAAGGGAAAACGATGTTGGTGAGTGAGAAGTAACATTATAAACTCACTTAGTAATGGAAAAAGTATGGAAATAAAAATAATATTGGTGAGTGATAAATAAAAATCCAAACTCACTCAATAATGGAAAAAATATGGAAATATAAAAACAAATGCAGTTGTCCAAAAAAAAGGAATGATAAAAAAAAATTTCAAATGAAACCAAGGAAATTATAGAGATGTAAAGCAATGGTGTAAATAAAATAATCCATAGTCACTCATGCATACTATTTTATTCTAAATATGGATAAAACCAAAACAAAGTAGTGTTATCATGTTTTAATATGTGAAGAAGAAGGAATATAAAAGTGGGGAAATGGATTTAGAATAAAAAATACCTATCCAATGGGGAAATGAAATGGGTGGTGGGGGATATATATGAAAATTCAAGGTAGAGAAAACTCTTTATCAAATTCAAGAGACTAAAATTAAATTTGTCAAAACAAGAAGACTTTTGACATTAAGGACTCTAAAGAACTTCTCTTAAGCACACAAATATTGGGTTACCAAATTAAGTATGAATATCATTCCATTAAGGCTATATGCATGAAAATTAAAATGGACCTACCTTCTCATGTGTTCCCCATTCCTTAGGACCCATTATAGAGCCATTGGTCTACTATGAAGATTGGGTACTTATAGATGTTGACTTACCCTATCCCAATATATTAGTTTACCAAACCTCAATGGACCTTAGCTCTATAAGAGACCAAGTGTGGAGTTTGAAATTAGATTAAGAATAAAACATGTGCTATGAATCACAAATTTTAGTGTGATGTTGAATTTTGAATTTTATATTGTCTTTTATAAATGATTTGGATTTTAAAATTTTATGGCTTTTTCTATTCCTCCTCCATATGGATTCGAAGAACCAAGCATGGGTGTTGAAAATGAATATCATTTGAAAAATTTGGACTTGGTTACAATGAAAGAGGACTTAGAGAGCATGGTGTCTAAGAGTCTTTTTTATTAATGTTAAATAAAAGTGTTATCTTAACTTCAACCTTGTTTTATCCAAAGTGGAATGAAAAGAAGGGAAATCAAGGGGAAATGAACATGAAACAATTTTAATTACTTTAAATCACAAAATTGTGGCAATGTGAAAGGGATACAATGATAGGGAATTAAATTTACTTATCATAATAATGTATATAAGTGTAGGGAAACATGATAACATAATTTTTTGTGCAAGTTTTATCTACAAAATAAGTAAAAATCAAGGTTGAGAATATGGGATCACAAACATGTAACCATTTTTTAACAATCTAAAAAGAATACTCAGTTTGAAAAAATGTTTTGAAAGAATATGTAGATTTTATGAGAGGCTAGTCTTATATATGTTCTTACACTACAAATCATAAATAAAAACCCAAGTGGGTGTAAAATGTGAAAATGGTATCTGTGAGGAATGCTTGGTCCTATCCATGGTCTTACAATGCAACTCACAGAAGAAAATGAGAAAATGAAAAAGGTTTGTAAAATAAAAAATGTTTGAAAAAGAGAAAAATCATGAAACATGGATTTAAGACAAAAAGTTATTCATGAGGAAAATTGGGTCCTACCCATGGTATTACAATGTAACTCATGAATTAAATAAACTAAAGGACTAAAGGAAGGAACTAAGGTTTGTTGATATAATAGACTGCTAGAAATAAGAGAACATTATAAAAGTCTTGCAATAAATATTAGTAGTACAATATATAGAATTAGGAAAATAAAAGAGATATTTAAGAAAAATATTTATTTAAAAATTGTGCATTGGTGGGTTCTTTGAAAACATGGTCATCATTAGTTTTTAGACAATAAGTGCCAAGACCAAGAATGTCATTTATTAAATAGGTTCCCCACCATTTTTGAGCATATTTTATTTATTTATCAAGGGTGTAGTCTAATTTGAGGACTAGGTCACCAAGATTAAATGTATGCACTTTGAACTTTTTATTATTTTATTTGGTGATGTGAGCCTTGTATTGATGGCTATGTTGAAAAATGGATAAACAATGTTCATCAAGAAGATCTAAGGCACGAAGTTGAGCTTCACATATTTATTCATCAAGAATAATACCATGAAAATATATGTGTAAATATGAGAGTTTGAATTCTAATGGTAAGATTGATTCAGAACCATATACTAGTGAGAATAATGTTACTATAGTGGTAGTATGTATGCTAGTATGGTAAGCCCAAAGTGTGGGATATAAATGAAGATATCAATCAGTGCAAGTTTATCAAATGGTTTTTGTAAGATTTTGTTTTGTATTTTGTTATTATCCTCTGCTTGGCTATTACATTGTCAATGGTAAGGCGTGGAATTTTTTTTGGGATATTATAAATTTTTCACATAACTATTTCATGTCCTTGTTTTTTAAATTACCACCATTATCAGAGATGATAGTATGTGGAAATCCAAAGCAAAAAATGATTTGGTTAAGGATAAATTTATAAATAGTGGTTCTCATGATATTAACAAGAGGCATGACTTCTACCCATTTGGTAAAATATTTAGTTTTAGTAATGATAAAGTCATGTCCATCTTGTGACTGAGGTAACTTACCAATGAGATCTAATCCCCACATAGATAATGGCTAAGAAGACTCCATTTTTTGGATCTCAGCTGGTGGTGAGTGGATTATATCATTATGGAGTTGGCAAAGATTACACTTTTTGTAAAAATTAATAGCATCCTTTTTAAAATTAGGCCAAAAGTAACACATACATAAGCATTTTCATTTTATAGCATGTCCACTATAATAACCATCACAAATTCTCCCATAATCTTATTTGAGGAGAGTAGAAACATTTTCTTGATTCACACAGTAGAATAGAGTACTTTCTATATTACAGTAGTAAAGAGTGTTGTATAAAAAGACATACTTAAAGGCTTATTTACATATTCTAATATTTTTGTAAGAATCCATGTCTAGAGGGTAGGTTTGATGTTCAACAAATTATATTATGTTTTTATACCATGATATTTTTTGAATAGTGATAGCCTCAATGTGATAAATGAGTGAATCATTTGGTTGGATAAAATAAGGTGATTTTATTATTTGGATAAGAAAGTAGGAATGATTAAGTACTTGATGAGGATGAAATAAAGATGATGGGGAAGCAAGAGAATCATATATAATATTTTGATCTCTTGGAATTGGCTTAATGGTAAAAAAGGAAAAATATTTGGTGAGTGTGGTACCCATTTGATGATATACAATTAGATTTTAATTTATACATTGATATTCAGCACTAACTTGGTGGTATATAATTTTCTAGTCTCCCAAAACATGTAGATGTTGAAATATAAGTTAGGTGCCACTTTTATGCCTAATATTAGAATTTCATAATCAGCTATGTTAGTAGTGACATCAAAAGTTAATCTAATTGCCAAAGGTATGATCTCACCATGTGGGTTTGTTAGAATACATCCTAACCAAGATCCTTGGAAGAATTTACTACCATCAAAGTGGAGGGTCCGAGTGTCTTCATACAAATCAATGGAAATTTCAGGGAGTTCTTCAATAACTACTTTGGATTTAGTAGTATTAGGAAGGATATTGGTATCTTCTTAATTATTTGTCTCTAAATCAGTAGTGAAATTATGGAAATAATATTTAAGAGAGATAGCCTAGTTAAGGCCTTAAATATAAATAATTTTGTCATCAGGGAGATAATATTAAAGGTGATTTTTAGTTGGTAAAGGTACCACTATAAGTTGGTCAATAATGACTTATCCTTTGACAAATTTATGTGATAATTTGAAGGTCAAATTCCATCAAGAGGACCATCTATTTTCTAATTCTATATCTAGGTAGGAATGCTTTAGAGAAGAAATGATGAAGTGGATCAAAGTGGACAATGACATAAGTGGTATGATATAACATATAGTGATGAATATTTTCATCTATGAAATAGATAACAAGGCAATCATGTTTTAAATCTAGTATAACATTTTTCATAGTTGATGAGGCCTTCTTCTAATGTGGTGAATAACATAATATCTATCAATACCATCTTGTTAGGCAAGTATTTCCCTAAATGATATGGGGTAGAGGAGGTATATAATAATAAGGGATATTTATTTGAAGGTGGTCAAAGAGTGTGAGGATGAAGCAAATATTATTTCATGCTGTCAAAATATTTTAAGTATGAATTTATGAATTCTATAGCATTACCTTTTTTTAGGAGGTAATTGACAAAGTAGATATGGTAAGCCATTTTTGGGATGAACTATTAAATTTTTCCCAAATTTTATAAGGTAAGTGCATATATCAAGAATGGAGCAAGGAATATGCATGTTGATTATAACATTAATTTTGGTTAAATTGACATAAATGCATCAAAGAGAGACTAGGAACCCTAAAAGTTTTCTAGATGTGACCCTAAATACACATTTTTATGGTTTAAGTCTAGCTTTATATTTGATTAGATAATAAAAAATAATAACTAGATCAGTGAGCTACATTTTATGACTCTTATATTTAGCATTAAAGTCATCAACATAGGTTTACACTATCTTATGTATAAGATCATGGAAAATGTGGGCCATTGCATGTTGATAGGTGGCTCTAACATTTTGAAGTAATAATAGGTGCCCCATTTTGTATTAAATTTTGTTTTATGTTGGTCTTTAGGGGCTAAGTGAATTTTATTATAGTCTAAAAATCATTTATAAGTGAAAACATTTCATATCCAATAGTGGAATCTATGATAACATCTATTGAAGGTAATGGGAAGTTATCTTTTGGACATACAAGGTTAAGATTGCAAAAATCAACACACTAACATGCTAACATCTCTAAGCCTAGATCTTGGGGGAAGCATAGTATCACTACATGTTGTTAAGATTGTCTCGCCATGGTCTTTACAACTCAAAAGTTGTGCTATTGCATGTTGAATAATAAGACCATGGTCATTTCAAAAGTAGACCTGCTCAAGTATCTACTATCTAAAACAACTTTACAAGGTAGAATGGCTAAATGGATCATGATTCTTAGTGTGTTTGACATATAGTATGTCAATTAGAAGGAAATCAAGGGACAAGTTCTTGCAGATCAACTTGTTAAAGCACCTTTCATAGCCACAACCACTCATGTTTCAATTTCTTGATGAATCCATAATGATCATCATTGACACACCCCTTGAGGAGTAACCCAAGAAGCTATATTTTGATGGTTCATTTACTACACATGGATTGGGGGCATGCCTATTATTTATTACACCATAGGGGGATCTAATCCCTAAATCATTCAAAATTATTTTCCTTATATAAACAACATGGCTGAGTATGAAGTATTTCTTGTAGGACTTTGATAGGTAGTACAATGGAATATATCTCATCTAAAGGTTCATGGTGATTCTCGATTAATCATCAATTAAGTCATAGACCATTTTTAGACCAAAGATGACAAGTTGTTTCCATATAAGGCTATAGTCGATACCCTAAAGCAAAAAATTACAAATATCCAATTTCAGCATATACCAAGGGTTAGTAATAGAACTACAAATGACATGGATATTATTGGCTCTCTGATTTGACAAATAGACAAAGCTAGAGAATATCAGTTCCTTATTGAGAATTTGTTCACACCATCTCATGAACCTTCAACCATTGCAATGCTTTGTGATATTGTTAGTCCTAATTCTATCTAGTACTCAGACCTTTACAACTACCTTCATGACCAAGTTCTACCACCTAACTTATCTCAAAAACAAAATAAAGCCTTTATTGAGCATTCCACTCATTATACTCTATTTGGATCCACCCTTTACCACCATAGTTTTGATGGAACTCTGCTTTGTTGTTTAACTTTGACAGAGTCTACACTAGCATTAAGAGAAGTTCATGGAGTATGTGGAGATCATTCTAGTGGGGAAGTCCTATCCAAAAATATCTTATGTATTAGTTATTATTGGCCCATGATGGATATAGATATAGTTGCATATGTAAATAAGTGTGAAAAATGTCAACAACATGCTAACTTGATTCATGCCCCAACGAAAATCTAAAACTGATGTTGACACCATGGCCATTTGATACATGGGAACTTGACCTCATTGGGAAGATCAACCCCACCTCATCTGTTGGCCATAAACATATCCTTACCACCACTGAGTATTTCACTAAGTGGGTTGAAGCTATACCCCTCACATGATTGGAAAGCAAATTTCCAAATTTATCTTCAACCATCTCACTTATCACTATGGTATCCCCTTTGAAATTATATCTGATAATGGAGGATCATTCAAGAACAAAGATTTAGACTATTTATGTACCGAATATAACATCACACAACATTTATATACAACATATTACCATTAAGGTAACGGCCAAGTTGAAGCATCAAACAAAACCATTTTCAAAATTCTCAAAAAGATTTTCAATGATGCCGATCATGATTGAAACCTACAGATATTCCCTACCCTTTAGTAATATCATACCAATAATTATACTCCTATAGGAGCCACTCCATACTTGTTTATTTTACTAAAACCATCCTTCTCATTGAGGTTGAATTGCCTTCACTACACATATCTTTAAAACATGTCCTAGATGATCATGACTATCACATAGCTCACCTACAAGAGCTAGAACTAATTGATGAAAAATGCATAACTATGCTCAAAAATATTTAAGCATATCAAAACTGACTCAAAGGCCACTATAATCATTATGTCAAATATAGAAAATTTAAACTTGGTGATCTTATTCTTAAAGAATATCATGGCTGAGAAGAAACATAAAGGTAAATTTAAACCAAACTAGATAGGGCCTTTCATCATTATTGTAGATTATGGATTAGGGGCATACAGTCTTACCACACCAGATGGAGATGAACTTTTTGAGCCAATGAATATTATTCATCTCAAGCAGTACTATGCTTGAGCACTAAGGTGTATTATCTGTAAAGACCATTTTAGTGGTGCCATTTTATCACTACTCTTCTTTGTAAAAATATCATTCTTATCCATCCTCTTATCCTTATCCATTTTACCATTCCATTTTATTGACCAGATGTGTTCTAAATCCTATCTCATTTGACCTTGGTTTTTGCCATTCATTATGCATTTTCAACAACAAGGAATCTGACCAGTTTCATTATTTATTTCAAGTACTTCAAATAGAGATCATATTTTGGAGTAGTATGATAGAAGTTTTTTTAGTTGCATCCTTTTTTGTTATTCCTTTCTTATCACCAGTCTTGTTACTAATTATAACTACCTTTGGGAAAATTAGTACCATTGATCTATGATGTTGTGTCCTAGTTATAACCACCTATGGGCAAACTAGGAGCAACATCTGTTTATTAAGTCTTGACATACCAAATTTCCACTTCCTATTTCATAATATGCCTTTTTACCACCTATTCCTATTTTATTTTAATTGGCTACTACACTAGTTAAAATTCTCTACTTTAGGGTAGAACTACAGTGACTTGAGGTCTTACTCTAGGACTATGTAGGCAATGCTCGATACTTGTTGAGGTCAGCTCAATCACCATTTTCTCCATGCTCTCATCATTTTTAAAGCAACCTAAGCTTTAATTCTCTCATCATATTATGACCTTGAACCATTTAGTGTCTCATCATTCTTGATCAAGTTGAGATACTTCAAAAAATTCTAAAAACATTTGTAAAATCGTTAAAAAAACCAAAAACATTTGACCACTTCTTTGCCTTAAGGATTCTATGAATGCTTACTAAGTTGTAAGCAAACCACTTATCACTTAGTTTCCCCATCCTTTTTGGCCTTTTCTCTCATGTACTTACCATTTTAAAAGATCATTCCTCTTCTTCTATCACATCCATTCTATTTGTTTTCATCAGTTATCACATTCTTCCCATTCCTTGGGATAACTACATTTGGCCTAAAGTTTTTTATTGGATATTACATCCATGGAGCTATGTAGGTAGCATCTAGTTACCTAGTGCATATGGAGATAGCTCAACCACCCCGTTCCTTTTCTTCTACTCCACTATTTTGTTTATTTGTTCAGTTGTTGCCTATTTTCTAGGGGCAATGTTTGTATAGTTTCCATTGTATTATTTATTTGTTTGTTTCTACTTATTTTATTTGTTTTCAGAACTATTTCCTTGATTCAATTTATGTGTGTTCATTGGGTGATTCCTTACCCACACTTATACTCGAATCCATCCATATTTATATGTTTACATTGTCATCATGGTTTCTATCATTGGTGCATTGTTTTCTATTGAGTATTAGATTATGAGAGACAATCCTCATGCATATTTTGGCCAAGTCCTCATTATTTTATACCATGATGCCTACCAACATGTGTTACAAAAAACCTTAGGTTTAATAAGTCTATTTAGCAATGGTGGCATCAACATCTCTTCATCACTGACATCCCAATTCAATCCCAATCATATCTAAAATAGGGTAATTATCAACAAAAGAATTTTAACCTTTATTAGTTTAAACAAGAATCTCCCTAATAGAAGGTTATTCCAATTCATCATTACCCTCTATGTTAAGTTATCATCATCCTCAACCAAGTTTATCATGTTTCCCATAATCAAGGTCCAATGATTATAACCACCTATGGGCAAATCATTGCACACCATCCCACCTGCATTTCTCAATGATTATAACCAGCTTTGGGTAAATCATTATGTTGTTGCCACTTTAATTTTTATACCCACATAGGGGCATGTTGTTATCTTGTTTGTCTATCTTAATTAGGGCAACTCCATCTTCTCAATGATTATAACTACCTTTAGGCAAATCATTATGTTATCATACCACATTACCACTATCAAGGAACAATGCTTATAACCACCTTTAAGAAAACCATTATAAACCATTCTAATTGCATTCTCAATGATTTTGACTACTTTTTTAATATCATTATGTTTTCATCCCATCATCTTTCCTTTCTTTGGTCCCCTCATTTCACTTCTTATCGAGGGATCGTTTATCGACCTACTTGTGCCAACCATTCCCTCGAGGGGACATCATATAGTTAGTTTATCATAATTGTAGTTGTACACATACATGACCTTTTAATTCTTTGAGAAGACATTAATATAATTATATCTTTCAATGCCTTCCCAAATAGGGGCAAACTTTAGACACCTAAATCTGGCCACCAATAACCTCCAATCAGGATTTTGACCAATTTCCACTTAAAATACACAATTTGGCCTAAAAACACTAAAACATGCTAAATGATGTGAAACTAACATATTAAAGTGTTGATTTTAGATAGGGTATCTCTAAATGGGGCAATGAAATTTATGGGCCAATTAATTTTGATGATATCATTCCAAGTCAAAATGCTAATTTTACACCTAGGTGCTCTAGATTGCTCTTTCCTATCAAATCTATTGCACAAGGCATGTGCCTTTTTTATTTGTTGTTGATAATATCCTCAATGGGATAATAGATCCAATGCAACTATCATTTACTTCTAATTCTAAGCCACTCAAATTTAGGACCAATAATAAGGTATTCTGATCGATTTGAGTAATTTATACATAAAGTGCTTAAACATGTTTAAGAGCTAATTAAACAAAATTAGGGACTAATCAATAATTCCATGGAAACTTTTTGAATAATTTTTTTTGGAAATGAATATTTAATATTTACATCATCAATTGACCTCGTGTCTTGGGAAGACATCCTTAGGCCATAAATGCCATAAATATCAAGATTCATGCCCTCCATGCTCATCAATGCCCTCCATGCCTCTTAATTGTTCTCCTGTCCCAAATATTAATGAGCTTATTTATCAATTTTAATTATAAAATTGGAATAACATTTAGCCACACACTCAATCTTGAGATGGATAGTTCAGGTTGATTCTAGCCATTTTCTAAAATCTATAAATAGAAAAGCCATAAACATCATTTCTAAGCTTAATTTGTGCAAAGTTATAATGCAAGATTGGTTCCAAAAGCTTCATGCAACTAGTGTTACCATGCCAAATTGATTTCAATCAAGCTAAGCCACAAGCTAAAGGTGCCAAGGAGAGATGGAGGTAGACAAGATTCTATTTCTAAGGACTTCATGAGCACAAAACTGATCAAGCCACTACTATAAAGGCATTTGGAGCATCCAAGGAAGGTGAAGGAATTATTGTGTTTTTACTTACTTTTTAGTTGTGTTTGTCATTTATTTTTGTTACTAAGTTCACCCTAGTAACTAGGTATGAAGATGTTAGCTTAGTGTGTTTTTGATTTGGTTTCATTCACTAACACCATACTAATCTCCTCTTCTTAGTCAAAGTCCTAGTTCACATTTTATACTATGTAAGGAAGAATAAATTAAAACAATGAGGAATTTCTTGCCAATTGAAAAAATGGTTTTTAAAGTACAATGTTTCAAGGAGACACTAATTTTAGAGTAAGAAGAAGGGTACAACATCTAGAAAAAAATATAGGGTTTTACAATGGAAATCACGTAGGAAAATGACAAATTGAAAAGATACAATGTTGTTCTATAGTGTTGAAGATGTTGGATAAGACTTAGGAGAGTTTTGACATTTTTGACAATACCAAGCATCTGTAAAACCATTTTATAGATTTTAGCATAGATCTAAATGAATAAAGTTTGATTTAATTCTTTTTAGGTCCATTAGAATATGATAGGGGTAATAAAACATTTTATAATTTTCACTTTTAGCTTTATGTAGACCCTATCAGACATATCAAGCTCATTAGATAACTCAGGTACTTATTATATCCACTATACAATGACCTAATTAGGTTTATCAAAATTTGATAACACTTATGGAATAAAATATCATTTTTAAATAATAAGTATTTTAATTATTGGACCCATTAGGCCTATCAGGCACTTTTGGCACTAAAATATAACCAAGATCAAGCCTATTTGGTATTATTGGGGCTAACATACCACCATTGTTTTTAAAAATTGGGACCCTTGAGAAACCTTGAGGTTTGAACGTGGAGTTTAGCACATTAAGGTCATTTATAGAATCTAGATATCATCCACTTTGTTAAAAACAAGCTTACTTAGTTTTGTTTTACTTTAATTTAGACTAACAGTGCTAATAAATGTTCTTTATGTCTTATAGTCTTAGGTTCCATGGTGATGTTCCTGAGAAATTGATGTCCCTAAACCCTGAGAACCCCTTAGTTTAAATTTGAATGTTGATGAGAATCAAATTGGTGAGAACTATTTTAAAATCCATTTTGGACCTAAGGATAAAGCTCATTTTTAAAGCATAGTCATGTTTTTTAACATAGCTAAAATTTAACTTAAAATTCTTGGTCCCCTTTGTTATGCTCCCCCTTTAAAGTTTCCTTTGTATGTCAAACTAGTTGTTTGTTCTATAGGGTCCTTTTAACATTTCATAACTTAGCCTAAGACTTTAACCCTAAGGTCCCATAGTATTTATTAATACTAATGAGACCTTAGTTTTAATGCCTTAGCCTAATTCTAGTTCCATGAGTCCCCTTTTTATGTTAGATTGGTCCCTCACTTATACCTTAGCCTAAGGTTTTAATCCTAAGGCCCTAACATATTTATTAATACAAGAAAGGCCTTAGTCTTAAAACCTTAAGCCTAAGTCTTTTACATCTCTATAGTCCTAGTTTAACTTCCTTGCATATTGTAGGATCCAACAGATTTGTGCTTTACCATGGCATTTGATCAAATAGATCAAGGAAAACCCAAACTTTGATTTAAATAGCTTGCATCTTTGATGATTTGATGGTTTACACTAAGTCGCAACCTTTGATCATATGGTGCAATGAAAACTAATATAATATCACATATATCCCATTGGACCAATCACATTCAAGCCCTCAAATTGTGATCAATTCTTATCGCTTGCTTGTGAATATTCGATCAAACGGTTTAAGGTATGGTTGGAAAGTTAATAGGCTATGGAAGGCCTAAATGATCAACACATGACACATTTATATTTAAGGATTAGAAACAAAATGGCCCACCTAATATAAATAACCAATCATAAGGGAGATCTTGGATTATGATCAAGGACTGATGTTTCATTGCATATTTTGATCTAATAGAGTGATTAAGTCCAAGATCATGGAAGGCCCCATAGACGTGCCAAGTGGCATTCTCACACTAGGTCATAACATTTTAATGAAATTAAAATTGACATTCACATGACCTTTATTTTACATTTGTGAGGACATATTTGATGTCCACAAGACCGTCAACTTTAAGCCCATCAAATAGAAAACATCACTAGCCTAAAATTGACATTCACATGACTGCCATTTGATGCTTGCAAAGACACATTTGGTGTCCTCATGACCATAAAATTTAAATTGATGAATTATCATGATCAAGGTCAAAATACACTCCAAAACCTTGATGGAAAGCTTGGAAGTGGCTTTACAGGTAAAGGGAAGTGCTCAAAATATGCTCAAACACTATAAGTCTTCAAATTGTAAAATGTGGAAATGGTCTCATAATCTAAGTATGCAAAATAAACCTAGTCTAAGTCTATATATGAAGGCCCCAGACATTTTATTCAAATGTTATGAACATTAAATTATATATTACTACTAAGTCCTATTTTGAAAATAAACTTCTTATAGAATATAATTTAGACCAAATACATCTAGCTAAAGGTTTTAATCTATTTTGTCAATGCAATAAAATCCTATATGTTATGGGAACTTGGTGTCATGTTGATCCTTTTGAGCATATTTTATAATCCTTGGCATAAATATTATAGACCAACATTTACATTATGTTTATCAAACATGACATAAAAATTAGCCTAGAATATTTAAGAGATGACCCCTTGCATATAAATTAGAAAACATAGGCATAAACCCCTTAGCCTAAGGTTTATTTCATGCTTAATAAGCAAAAAAAAAACCTTAGCTTAAGGAACTTAAGCCTAAGCTAAGGTCTTAATAATGTGATAACTTAATGTTTAGGCATCTCTATAGATTAGTGGCACACACTTTTTCATTAGACTATGATCTAATGATGTGAATATGCCCAAAGAATTTATAGTAAGGCCCCAAGAGCCTAAAAACTTGATGTGTCGTGAAATCACATTCAAGAAAAAGCTAACAAAATGATCTAATGGTTCACATTTTGTCACTAGATTTTGATCGAATATCATGAAGGCACTCATTAATTTTAAAATTACTACAATCTTCCAACATGGCTAATGCTCATTTGGCAAATGACTAACCTAGGATTAAAAGCATAGAGAAGCGCATAAAGATGCCAAGTATCATTACCATGGGTGTTTATAATAAAAAATACCAATCACAGGCAAGGGTCTAGATTTCAATCAAAGCCTCATGTTAATCCTATATTTTAATCTAATGGAGAAAAATAAAATGGTATTTTTTAAATGCCAACGGCTAGTGTTCAAAAGACATTTATGAAAAATTCCATGCAAGATCTAGGCTAGTGCCACATGGGTGCCATACAAGCATTAAATGACAAAATATAAGATCTCATGGGCTCATAAATGTAAAATTTTAAAATCAAAGGTCCAAATCAAATCCAAGGCATGTATAAATGAGACTCTAGGTATTTCCTACCTTTAAAGATTGAAAAACCTTAAAACCTACATAAAAGTGTATCAATTATATTAATTTAGTCACCATTCAATCTAAAGGGAGATGAATTATGCCTTTTAGCACAAGAGAGCTTTCACAAAGACCATTTAATTCCACTATAAACAAATTCATTGAAATAGATACAATGGCAACTCATAAAGAACAATTGATGGAGGAGATTGAGCTATACTTATCAATGGATAATGAAGGCCAGATCTTCAAGGATACCAAATTATATACTACAGCTTTGAATTCTCTAAACATGAGGAAGTAGTCTAAGTTTTTTTTCATTATTGAAGAAATAAAGCCAATCACAAGAGAAGAATAAATGATTGCTACAATGAGCTAGAGATATTATGACTTAGTTGTTGTTCAGATGGTAGTTCTCCACCATGATGTGGTAAAAATTAAGGTACTATATTGCATTGATATCCTTTCCCCTATTTTTGTTGACTGTAGAATTTATATTGAATGGATCATTAGGGAAGGAAACTCCAAAAGGATAGCATATGTTTCTCCTATAGCATTTTAGGGGCATTATAAGCTTCCCACTCCTCATGTAGAATTAACAAAAATTAAGGATTGGACCTTTAAACATGACTTTGAATCTATCCTAAGACCTTGGTTACACCAAGTATCCCATGTATTTAAAGACTTTGAAGTCAATATCCCTATCACCCAATTCAATAATTGCATTAAGGTAATAATGACCCTATTGAACTATGTTTTTGGTGCCCCTTTAACCACCTCTATGAATAAACTCTAGATCCCATACATGCACTTCATGGTGGAAGAGAAACTCACCCCTATAGTCAAAGATTTAATCAATATCTTCCTCATCAAGAAATTTAATTCTATAAAAAGGAATACATCTAAGAAATTTTTCATGATGTCATACCTACTGGATGTTCTCCTAGCCTCTATTACTTTCCTAGGGATTAGGAATTGGTCCTTAGATGGAAAAGCCACTATTTCACACCATTACTCCAAATTACATATTTTCAAATCCACTAACCACATGCAGTTCATTTGTGACTATGCATAGTTGAGGCCATCATAGGTTTTTCTATGCCTAGGGTCCACCCACTAATTGAGAAGTATATTGAATTAATGGGTGACATATGGTATTACCCTAACTGCACTATCATCAGGATTGAGGGAATCATGTCCTAGTGTTATAAGTTATTAGTCTATGTTCATAGAAAGATATCCAAGTAAGAAATTTCTTCCTAGTTCCTACATGGAAATGATGGCACCTGTAAAGAAAATAATAAAGTTATTCTCCATCCCTTTCCCCTGATCATTAGGAAGACCATATTTCCAAATTAGAAACAAGTTGAGATCATGGATAAACATAGAGATTCATTCTATTTTAAACTTGATGAACTTAAGATGTGGGATCCTACGGGTATAGTGGCTATCCACTTGAAGGATAAGAAGCTCCCAAAGCCTAAGTATGTACATCAACTTGGTGTTCATAACACCATGTACATCAAGGCTAAGAATTATGAAGAAGTTTTGACTCAGATTCAAGGTCACAACATCAAGCTGGAACACAAGTTAATCAAAGATGATAAGCCATCTAGGGAAAGATATAAAATGCATCTTATACAATATATTTTGTTGTCACATCCATCTAAGACACCCCAAGTAGAAAAACCATAGATGTAATAATAAGATTAAAAAGATAAGGGTAAGGATAAAGTGGGAGAGGTGAAATTGGAAAAGAGACCTGGGGAGAGACCTTCATCTTCAACACTCCCATAAAGGACACCTTCTCCAGTGAAATATTTGGACATGATTACCTTGAAACTAGAAGACACACTTGAGGTTTCCCTCAAGGAGATTTCAGAGGCCTATGATTTAGATAGGGAGGTGGAGATTGAGGAAGATAAAGGAAAATATCTTGTCCCTATGGCATCCATAGAGAAGAGGAAATCAGAGTTAGCATTAGTTCTTATGGGACCAAAAAAAAATTGAGGTTGATCATCCCTTAAACCACAAGTGAGGTAAATTTATTAAATGATGAATTCCCTATTGATGGACCAATCATGCCTAACTAGTTCATTTATCAAAAACCACAAAAGATCCCCTTTCTTTCCCATTCATGGTCTATAACAAGAATTGTTGACATTGGGATTCAAGATGACATGAAGCCATGGATAAGGGATTTGGTGAAAGAGTAGGAATAAAGGAGGATTATAACCACCAAAATACTAGAATGTAATAAAATGGATTCTCTAGGAGCATCTATTATCTCAGGTGTAGAGGTCTCAGAACCTTCCAAGTTCAAAGACCCAGTTACTACCATCCATTTCAACCCTGAAATACCTAGGTTAGAGAGAATAACAACTAGGATAGTAGTGGTTAGAATAGAGGAATTCACCTTTTATAAGGTGGAATCCTTTGTATATTTAACCCTTGTAAGAGGCTATCATCTTTGTGAAGCATCCACTCATGAAGAGGATGTGGAAAGTCTAATTGAATCCCAGTCTACATAGTCTAAAGTTGGAGTCCAAGGATTGAAGCAGAGGATCCTCAATTTGAAAAAGGAAAAGGAAAATTTATAGACATAGGCAATTTTATTAGTGCCTAAGGTGATGAATAAGATGCTTGATAATTCATTCTATGACATGTTTAAAGCACTCAAGTTAATTAAACTAAGTCAAAGTGTATTAGAGGGGCAATGTGTACTAGTCAGATGTTTAGTCACCCACTAGCAGTCTTTAGAGGAAAAAATAGCCCAAATCCTAAAAATTCAAGCAAACAAATAGATCCTAAAATTCAAGACAATTAATTTGAGACACTTAAGTGTAATCCTAGGAATTGCGGTTAATAAGGTCAAAAATCTAAGAGCTTGTCATAATAATGTTAAAAGGCCCATGGATGGTGATAAAGATATAATTACAAGGATTGAACAGCTTCTTGGAACTGTGCTTATAGATACTGCATAGCCCACTACCTTTGGGATCATAAGTGATGAGAAATTCAAATATAGGGTTACTTTGGTAACCCAAGAATTCAAAGGGAAGAGCCAAGGTAAATCTAAAGCCAAAAATAGTAAAATCCTAGAAATGATATTCAATGTTGTGGAAAGAGTAAATGAAGCTAGGAGTATTAAAGTAGACATGGATAAGAAAGATATGTATCTTGATGACTTGGTAGATTAAGGTTGGGAGCATCTCCTAAAGCATGCTATATACCTAGAGCTAGTCTATGAGCAACATGCTAAAGCCATGAGTATCCTCCAATAGCAACAAGTAGAGGGTCCACTAGAAAATTGAGCAGTATTCTATTTTTTAGAGTTTTTAAAATTTTGAAATAAAATATTTCATTGTAAAGGCATATGATAGTTTTTTTATCATATTTGCCTCTAGGTCAGTATGATTGTGAAAAGCATGTGTATTTTAGAACTTGTAAGGACAACTATCCTTATCTTTGTATACCTATTTTTTGTAACTGACTGGTATACTACCTAATATTTCTCTAAAGGCATGTATTACCAATTGTAAAAGAGACTTATTTATAATAAAATTTGTATAATTTGAAGCAATTAATATAATAAAAGGAATTTTGCAAGGATTGTTTATGTTTGATGTGTTAATTGTCATTTTAGCTTTTCTCTCAATTGCTAGTTAATGTCTTGAATTTTAATGGTATCTTGAAATTTTGAGTTGTATCCTTATAATCATAGGGTTTGTAATTTATGAAACATTCTAGATTAGCTTAAATATCTTTGGTTCTCCTTCATTTTCACTTTATTATATTTTTATATGTGCATATGCTATTTGATAATAGTAGTAAATCTTTAAAGAAGAACTAGTTCTTACTTATGACTCTTCACACTATCCTTTGAAATTAGCTTGGTATATAGTGGAATTTAGGCTTAGGATATTTTACATTATATATTGGTTTGAATGCATACTCAGTTGAAATTGATGTTTTTTCACAATTTTAAAGGTTAAAATTGGTAATCACTCTTTTATTTTCTACTTTACCCTTCTCTTTGTTCCTTTTTACTCCAATATCACTTTAGTTTTATATATATTATAAATATCCACTTAGATTAGTTTGCATCTTAAATATAGAGTGTAATTCACTAAGTATTAACATATATTCTTAGTGATTCATGAAGAATGGACAAAGGTGGCTCCCAACCACCAAATTATATAAATATTATGGAACAGTTTATCTTGTTCTATTGTTATTTCACCACAGGCAACTAGATTGATAAAACCTATAGCTCATGCCTTGAACTTTCTAAATTATAAAATGAGAAGTGTTATTTTAACACTAAGAGCACCTATGGTTCATCTAGAAGCATCAATAGGATAAATTTCCACTGGTGCTAGAAGAAGGGCTTGAATTCTTTAAATATTTGTTAATCTTGGTTTGTTTTATCCAAATATTAGTATATATTTATGTTTTTGAGTGACTTATTTGATTATAAGTATAAATATCATTGATATTTGCTATTTTTTATGCATTTTCATGCTTCCTTTAAGGTTCTTTGGGCATTGATGCTTGCTTCTAGTAAATTTAGCTTTAGCTTTGAAAATCTATAGTATTTGAGGATAGGATAACTCATTTTGATCAAATGTGGGAATATATTTCATGGATATGAGTTCTTTTAAGCTTATAATTATAAAGATAGACCATATTTACATAGTTGAATGTAGTTTGAGTTAATTCAATCAAATATCAATGTCCTTTGTAGTTTTTCATAACACCTTTGCAAAATAAGCTTAATGTCCAAGTGTAACTCATGTTATTTATTAAATTTAAATTGATACATCATATCTTAGGTAGGACATTCAATATTAAGTTATAATTGTGTAGGATTAGAAAAAATACACACTAAAAAACTAAGGAGCCTTTACTTGAATTTAAAGTTAACAGAAAGGTAAGATGTGATAAATCTAGGCATAAGAGATCTAAGTCCCTTCCAAATTCACCCTTTTATGGTAATTTTTCATTCAATATTCATCTAAGTGTGGCTTAGCTAGGATAATCTTCAATCAATGTACCAGGTGTGGTACATGACCTCCCACATAACATTGAGAAGTATTTGCCTACATTTATTCTAATAGGTATAATAACTATTGAACAACATATAAAGTAGTTTAAAGATACTTTAATATTGTTGAATGTTGTGCATGAGGATTTAACTTATAGGTTATTCCTATTTAAATTTAAATATGCTAATTATAAATGGTTTTTAAACTTACCTAATAATTACGTCACAAGTTGGGATGATTTCAATAATATGTTCACAGATCAATTTGGCAAGATTGTTAGTCCTTGTGTTATCTACCATTAGTTCAACACAATTAGAAGAGATGAAAGTTATATTATTAGGTCCTTCAATGGTATATTTTAGAAAAATTTTAACAAGAACATAAATCCTTATAAGCCTGATGATGTATTAGCTTTGGATATTTACATAGATGCATTAGATACCATGACCTCTATGTTTTTGAAGAGATCCATGCAAACCATAACTTCATTAGATAAAGCCTATGATGAAGTGGTAACCATCAATGATCAAATGTAACCCCAAGGGAAAATGGCATATTATGTGCCAAACATCAACCCCCAAATGCTTTTCATGAACTTGTTCCCAAATAACAACCAAAATATCCCAACATTAAAATAGCTCCCAAACTTAACTCAATTTCCATTAAGTCATGTAGCTCCCAATTAGAATTGAGGATTCTTAAATCATCCTAATAATGGATTTAATGTAGGTGATCAAAGGGATTTGGTGCCAATTTTTGGTGCTAATAATAACTAGTTATGTAATTTTGAAACTCCTAAAATGATAATGAATCTATCTTAAAAATGGTCTAAAAGTTGAGTACTGATTTCCTTCAATTAAAAAAATAAGTTGAAAATACTACTAAAATTTTAGGTAGTAACTTCTCATTTCAAAGGTATAATAGGCCAAATAATAAGTTTTATAATGATAGTTTTCATAATAATGTTAATAATGAGCCATATTTTGAAAAAAAGACTATGGACATTAACCTCATTGGTATTGCATTACCTAACTATTACAGGGTACATTGCATAACCAATCATGAGGAAATTGATTGTACAGAAATTTTCAAATCCTTTGAGGATTTCCAAGAGGATTTGGACACATTTTAAGTGGTACCTAATAAATATTGTAGTGTAGGTACCACTAGATCTAAGTCATCTAATCAAGCCTTCATGGTGGACACCTTTGATTTCCCCTTTCAAGAGGAAAATGAACTTGATGAGATCCCTAAGGAGATCCAATCCTTTCAATAGTTATTTAAGAAGACCTATCCCTTGAGTAATATGGATAAAAGTTATACTTTTACTACCTAAAAACATCCAAGTAATTTTAGAACTCCTCTAGACACTTCTTTAATCAACAATACTGAGCTACCTAAAGAGAGTTCTTCTAAACCTAGCATTAAAATTTATAGCTCTTCTAAGACTAGTTATAACATAGTTGAGAACATGAAAAATATAAATTATAATATTAAATTATATGAAATTACATATATTATATAGTAAAGGGACCTTATGCTAAAATAATTATTAGAGATGTCCAATAATCCACCATAAATTGATCATACTAATGTGGTTGTGCACAAGGCCAAGGCCGAGTCTCCTCCTTTCTTTCTCACTATCAAGATGTTTGGTAAGAACTTAGATAATTTATTATTATATTCAAGATCATCTACGAATATCATGAATATAGGTATATTCAAAAAACTTGGTCTATTTTCCATTAAGTTTGATAGGGTTGTCACCCAATTAGACACATCTATAGTTAGGGTAATTGAGAAACTTTTAAATGTACATATGCAACTATCTTCTGAACCTAGGGTACATCAATTCATTAATATACAATTTATTGATATACTTGATGTTTATGTAATATTATTAAGTAGGGAATGAACCAAGGCTTTGAATGGTTACATGTCTATAGATTGCTCACATTTATGGCTACCTTGGAAAGGGTTTCCTAATCAAATCAGGGTTGAAAGAGAGCCAAGAGTGAAACATATGATAATTGAGTATAATGATATGAATGAGAGGGTCAACATAATAGACTCAAACATAGTTTTTTTCACCATAGAGGCTGATAAGGTATGTGATCCCAATGGTGATCATGTTGTTCTTGGACTATGGAGTTTGCATTTTGATGGTGCTAGGTGTAATATTGGATCAAGTGTTGGTATTATTTTAATTGGACATACTAATAGAGAATACCATACTTATTAAAATATCTAATTAACTTTTACCAATAAACTTGTTGAATATAAATCCCTTATCTTAGGCTTATAATTTTTTATAAAAAATAAAGTTAAAGAACTAGTAATTTACGAGGATTCAGAACTAGTGGTCAACCAGGTAAGAAGTAAATACCAATGTAAGCTCTCATACCTAAATAGGTATAAGTTTAGGTTTTGAGATCTAATTGAATACTTTTATTCCTTTGGCATAATTTCCATCCCAAGGGGTGAAAACTAATATGATAATGAGTTGGCATCAACTGTAGCAAACCTCATGCCCCACCAAGATTACCCTAATTCTAGCATTGAGTTAATCCCTTGTCCTTCAATTCTTAATAATGTTAACCATTTATAATTCTACAATGATGATCAAAAGATATTGGATATCATGACAAATTTTGGATCATTTGATGCTCATATCATTGATGAAACTAAAGAAAGTACATCTAAGAAGGACAAATTTAGTGGTAAAGTCATTTAGTTGAATGAAAATAAGATCCTCAAGGGGATGATTGCTTTAGAAATATTATTTGATCAAGACAAACTGACTAAGGTTTTTAATGTTCCCAAGGTAAGTGGGAAAGATCATAATGTTGTTGATCTTGGCCTCCATGAGCAACCTCAGTTGGTAAATGTAGGAATGGCCTACACAAACATTGAAAAAAAAGAAATTCAAAGAGTTCCTTACTCAATACAGGGATGTTATAGCATGGTCCTATGATGACTTAAAGATATATGATTCAAGGGTCATCACACATATTATACCCCATAAATAAATATGCAAACCACTTAGATAGAAATAGAGGCCTATAAACCTAGTCCTAGAACCCATGATCTTCAAAGAGGTCAAAAGATTACTAGATACTAGGATAGTCTTTTGCATCAGGAATTCCAATTTGCTAGTTAATTTGGTATTAGTAAAGAAGAAGAATGGTGAGATTATACTTTGTATTAACTTTAATAACTTGAATAAGTCATAAAAAAGGACAACTATCCCCTTCTTTCCCTAGACCAAGTGATTTAAGTCATTTTAGATTTAGCTATGATGTCTTTTCTTGATGGATTTTTAGGTTACAACCAAGTCTTGGTTGATAGAGAGGATGGGATGAAGACAAATTTCACCATAAAGTGGGGGAACTTTGCTTACAATAGGATACTCTTTGGGCTAATCAGTGTAGGTGATACCTTCCAAAGAGCTATGAACCATGCCTTCCAAGGCCTGATAGGTAAATGCGTCATTATTTATATGGATGATTTAATAGTTTTTTTTTTAAATAGGGAAGATCACTTCATTCATTTAAAATAAGTCTTTGAGAGATGTAGAAGGTATGAAATTTACTTAAATCCTAAGAAGAGTATCTTTTGTGTGACTAAAGGAAAATTTTTAGGTCATATTATAACTAAAGATGGGATCTCTATAGATCCTGAAAGAGTGGAGACCATATCTAGAATAGAACCTATAAATAGTAAGAAATAACTAAAATCATTCATTGGTAAGATAAATTTTGTAAGAAAGTTTATTTCTAGTTTTGAAAAAATTATTAAACCACTAAATGACATACTGAAGAAGGATGCCAAGGTCACATAGAATAAATATTCTAGAAAGGCATTCAATGATATCAAGGAGGCCATTATCCAGGCTCCAGTCTTCATAAGACGTGAATTCTCAAGGGAATTATATCTCTATTCCTTTACATATGACCACACTATGGTTGTAGTGTTAACTCAAAAAATTGAAGGATGTGACCACCAAATTACTTTTATGAGTATTAATCTTAAGAATGCAAAGTTAAATTATTCATTGATTGATAAATAGGCATATGCATTATTTAAGGTACTTAAGAAATTTAGGCATTATATCCTTATTAATAAGGTATATGTTATCTTACCTGACCCTACCACCAAACTTATGTTAAGTTAGAATGAATTAGGGGAATGTAGAGGTAAGTGGATGTTAGGTTTGTACGAATATGACTTGGAGATGAAAACAACAAAATTGGTAAGGTGTCAAGGTTTGATCCAGATGATTTCTAATAATAACCCTAGCTAAGTATTATATAAGTGGATTAGTAAAATTTTTAAGCTAATGAATTGTATGATTCAATCATACACTATCTAATTAATAGTACTTATCCTATAGGTATATCTAGGGATCAAAATAGGGCCCTAAAATTGAAGGCAACCTACTACTTGATCAAGAATGGGATCTTGTATATGAAGTTTTTTGAAAGGGATTTATTGAGATGTGTCTCATAAGAATAATCCACCTAAATAATGAGCACATTTCATGAAAAGTTGGGTAATGGACATCCATCTGGGAAAACCATAACCCATAAAATATTTAGAGATGGTTATTATTGGCCAACCATTTTTAAGGATGCTCAAAAACATGTGAGGGAATGTCACTCATGTTAGATCTTTAACACTAAGGAGCCAAAGATAGCCATGCCTCTGCAACCAATCATGATTGACAAACCCTTTGTTCAATAGGGGTTAGAATTTTTTGGCATAATTAACCCCAACTCATCTAAAGGTCACAAGCATGTCCTTACTACCATAGATTATTATATGAGGTGGACTAAATATGAAGTCACTAAATAATGTAGGACTAAAGATGTGATCAACTTCTTGGAAGAAAACATTTGTACTTAGTTTGGAACCCTAGTCTCTCTAGTGTGTAATAATGGGTCTATATTCATTTATATAGAGATGAATAAATGGGCTTATGATAATGCCATCACTCTTAATTTTTCATCTAACCATTATCCCCAAGGGAATGGAGTCTCTGAGTCATCAAATAAAAACCTAATGAAGGCAATCAAGAAGTCTGTTGAAGATAAGCCTATGACCTGACATAAGCTTCTTAAATTTTCACTTTGGGATGATAAAATAAGAATCAAACAAGCCTTAAGATATTCACCATTTATATTGGTATATGGGCAAGAACCCATTTTTACTATCACTCTCAAATTTCCTACATATATATTTATGCAGGAATATATGGAATAAAGATAAGAGCTTGCCAACTCTAGATTGATGGACATCATTCAGATGGATGATGCAAGAGAAAAAACCTTTATTGATTTTAGTAGGCATAAAACCACAATCAAGAGATGGTTTGATAAAATTTCTAAGAGAAAGGTGTTCAAATAGGGAGACCTAGTCCTCCTTTAGGACAAATCATCTGAGTCTAAGGAAAAACATGGCAAATTCACACCCTTATGGATTGCCCCATACCATATTGTAGAAACATTGGCTAACAACACCTTCAAGCTCAAATATCTATAAGGAGAAGAGTTTACATTACCCACCAATGGGTAATACCTCAAGCACTACTTCTCTATTGCTCCTTCAGAGGTCTTCATGGAGTAAATTGTAAGATGGTTAGGTTTAGAGTAGGTAGGCTAGCTAGTTTCCTTTAAGTTCTTTCTTTTCTATCCCTTGTTTATATATAACCATGTGTATATTTATTTATTTTCTTTCTTCCCTACTTTATATTGTGTGTTTATTTCTTTTTTATTTATTCTTTGATTCCAATAATTCCTCTTGGTAAATCCTAAACCCATAGTTATGAAGTTGCTTTAAAGTTCCCAAATTTAAAAAATGTAGGTGTGGAACCCCATGCATAAGATGAATATGGTTATAAAATGTATATCATAATGCTATGACATGGAGAAACTAGTAAGGACCAATATAAATTCCAATCCCTGCATGAGAACCTAACCATCATCTGAACCTCAAGATGGTTTTAAGAAGACTTGAAATCATAGGGTGAAAACTAAAATTATCATGGTATACCCATACTAGCACTTAATAAAAATGTTTGCCTAGAGTAAATTTGTATCCACAAGTGATTTTACAAAAAATAAAACACTTGATGAAATCCCAAGACCTATCTACCTTGGTTCCCAACCTTGCTAAATGCATAAAGATTTAAGAAAATACAAAAAATAAGGATACAATGCAAAACCAAAAGCTTTCATGCACAAGTGATTCTAGTAACCTCCACTGGGGATATGGATGCTTGGATGGTAGTGGAGTAAGGCCTTGAGTGGTGAAAAATGCATCTTTTTTAGGGATATGAATGCTTGGCTAGTAGTAGAGCAATTCCCAAACCTTTCCCAAGCTAAATGCATGGTTCTTAATGAATACCCATACATGATACAAGTCAAGTATTAGTTATTGAGAAATTGAAACCTGGAAGTTGTTTCTTAGAATCCATGAAAAATAGTAAGTGGAATCAAATCACACACACATAATATGGTTATGTCTTGGTGTTTGACCCTAAGTCTTTAAATTCAAAGATTATTTCAACCATAATCTAGTCTAGGTGAGGGTTTTGATCAAATGAAATAGATGACCTAAATATTTGTCTAAATCTAAGTCTATGGGTTTGTAACATATTTATATATTTCTGCCATGATTCACCATTTGTTAGGGTCAACATTCCCCCATTTTTTGAAAATTGGGACCCTTAGGAAACCCTAAGGTTTAAACATGGAGTTTAGCATGCTAAGGTCATTTGTAGAATCTAGACATCATCCACTTTGTTAAAAACAAGCTTACTACTTGGTTTTCTTTTGCTTTAATTTAGACTAATAGTGCTAATAAATGTTCTTTATGGCTTATAGTCATAGGTTCCATGGTGATATTCTTAGGAAATTCATGTCCCTGAACCTGAGGAAAACCCTTAGTTTAAATTTGAATGTTGGCAAGAATCAAATTGGTGGGAACCATTTTGAAATACATTTTGGACCTAAGAATAAAGATCATGTTTTAAGCACAGTTGTGTTTTTTAACATAGATAAAACTTAACTTAAAATTCTTGGTCCCCTTTTTTATGTTCCCCCTTTAAAGGTTCCTTTGTATGCCTAACTAGTTTCTCATTCTACATGGTCTTTTTAAAATTTCTAACTTAGCTTAAGACTTTAACCCTAAGGCCTCAAAGTATTTATTAATAATAATGAGACCTTAGTATTAATGCCTTAGCCTAATTCTAGTTCTTCAAGTCCCCTTTTTATGTTAGATTAGTCCCTCACTTATACCTTAGCCTAAGGTTTTAATCCTAAGGCCTTGATGTATTTTTTAATATGAGCGAGACATTAGTATTAATAGCTTAAGCTTAAGTCTTTTACATCTATATGCTCCTAACTTAACTTCCTTTCATTTTGTAAGATTGAACATCCCACACTTTACCATGGAATTTGATCTAATGGAGTGAGGAAAACCCAAACTTCAATTTAAATAACTTGCATCTTTAATGATCAAATGATTCATGCTAAGTCATGACCTTTAATAAAATGGTGTGAGGAAAATTGATAAAATCCAAAATATATCCCATTATATCAATCACATTAAAGCCCTTAGATTATGATCAATGCTTCTCACTTTCTCATGAAGACTTGATTAGATGGTGTGAGGCATGGTTGAAACATCAAAAGGCTATGGAAGGCTCAAATGATCGACATATGACACATTTATATTCAAGGATTAAAAAAATGGGCCCACCTGACATAAATATCCAATCATAAGTAAGGTCTTAGATTATGATCAATAATTGATGTTGTGTCATGATTTTTGATCCAATAGAAGGAATTATGTTTAAGATCTTGGGAGGCCTCGCAGATGTGCCAAGTGGCATTCTCACACTAGGTCATAACATTTTGAAAATTTTAATATTTATGTTCACATGATTATCATTTGACATCAATGAGGATATATTTGACATACATGATACCATCAACTTTAATCCCATCAAATTAAAAACTTCACTAGCCTAAAATTGATGTTCGCACGATCGTCACTTGATGCCCATAAAGACATATTTGATGTTCACATGACCATCAAATTTAAGCTAATTAATTATCATGCTCAATTTCAAAATTCACTCAAAAACCTTGATGGAAAGCTTATAAGTGGCTTTACAGGCTAATTGAAGTGCTCAAAATATGCTCAAACACTAGAAGTCTTCAAATTGTAAAATGTGGAAATGGTCTCATAATCTAAGTATGCAAAATAAACCTAGTCTAAGTCTATACTTGAAGGACCCCATGACATTTTATTCAATTTTTATGAACCTTAAATTATATACTTCTATTAAGTCCTATTTTGAAAAGAAAGTTCTTATAGAATAAAATTTAGACCAAATGCATCTAGCTAAAGGTTTTAATGTGTTTTGTCAATGCAATAAAATCATATAGGTTATGGGAACTTGGTGTCATGTTGATCCTTTTGAGTATATTATATAAGCCTTGGCATAAATATTATAGACCAATGTTTACATTATGTTTATTAAACATGACATAAATAATGGCATAGAATATTTAAGTGATGATGCCTTGCATATAAATTAGAAAACATAGGCATAAAGCCCTTAGCCTAAGGTTTTTTTTCATTCTTAATAAGCAAAAAAAACCTTAGCATAAGGAACTTAAGCCTAAGTTAAGGTATTAATAATGTGCTAACTTAATTTTGAGGCATATCTATAGATCGGTGGCACACACTTTTTCATTAGACTATGATCCAATGATGTGAAGATGCCTAAAGACTTTACAACAAGGCCCCAAGAGCCTTCAAACTTGACATGTGGTGAAATCACATTCAAGGAAAAGCTAAATAAATGATTTGATGGTTCACATTTTATCACTAGATTTTGATCCAACAACATGAAATCACTCATGAATTTTTAAATTACTACAATCTTGTAGCATGGCTAATGCTCATTTGGCAAATGATTGACATGAAATTTGAAGCATAGATAAGCACGTAGAGATGCCAAGTATCATTACCATGGGGGTTTAAAATAAAAAGGACCAATCATAGGAAAGGGTCTATATTTCAATCAAAGCCTCATGTTAATCCTATATTTTAATCTAATGGAGCAAAACAAAATGGGTATATTTTAAATGCCAATGGCTAGTGTTCAAAATACATTTATGAAAATTCCATGAAAGATCTAAACTAGTGAGACATGGGTGCCATACAAGCATAAAAGGACAAAATATAAGATCTCATGGGATCATAATTATAAATTTTTAAAATCAAACGTCCAAATCAAACCTAAGGTACGTATAAATGAGGCTCTAGATCTTTCCTACCCTTAAAGATTGAAAAAACCTAAAACTTGCATAAAAGTGAATCAATTGTATTCATTTAGTCACCATTCAATCTAAAGGGAGATGAATTATGTCTTTTCGCACAAGAGAGAGTTCAAAAAGACCATTTAATTCCACTGTAAACAAATTCATAGAAATAGAGACAATGGAAACTCATAGAGAACAACTAATGGAGGAGATTGAGCTATAATTATAAATGGATAATGAAGGCTAGATCTTCAAGGATAACAAATTAGATACTACTGCTTTGAATTATCCAAACATGAGGAACTAGTTTGAGTTCTTTTTCATTATTGAAGAATTGAATCCAATCACAAAATAAGAATAAATTATTGATATAATGAGCTAGAGATATTATGACTTAGTTATTGTTCAGATGGTAGTTCTCCACTATGATGTGGTAAAACTTAAGGTACTATATTGCATTGATATCATTTTGCCTATTTTTGTTGATTGTTGAATTGATATTGAATGGATCATTAGGGAAGAAAAATCAAAAAGGGTAGCATATGTTTCTTTTGTAGCATTTGATGGGTATTATAAGCTTCCCACTCATCATGTAGATTTACAAAAAATTAAGGATTAGACCTTCAAACATGACTTGGACTCCATCCTAAGACCTTGGTTACACCAAGGATCCCATGTCTTTAAAGACTTTGAATGCAATATCCCTATCAACCAATTCAATAAGGACATTAAGGTAATAATGACCCTATTGAACTAGGTTTTTGGTGCCCCTTAAACACCTATGTGAGTAAACATTAGGTCCCATACATGCACTTCATGGTGGAAGAGAAACTCACCCCTCTAGTCAAAGATTTAATCAGTGTCTTCCTCATCAAGCAATTTAATTATATAAAAAGGAATAAATCTAATAAATTCTACATGATATCATACCTACTAGACATTCTCCTAGCCTATATTACTTTCCTAGGGATTAGGAATTAGTCCCTAGATGGAAAATCCACTATTTCACACCATTACTCCAAATTACATATTTTTAAATACTCTAACCACATGCAGTTCATTTGTGACTATGTTTATCTAGCCATAGTTGAGGCCATAATAGGTGTTTCTATGCCTAGGTTCCACCCCCTAATCGATAAGTATATTGAATTAATGGGTGACATCTGGTATTACCCTAACTGCATTGTCATCAGGATTGAGGGAATCATGTCCCAGTGTTATAGGTTTCGAGTCCATGTTCGTAGAAAGCTAGCCAAGTAAGAAATTGCTTCCTAATTCCTACATGGCATTGATGGCACTTGTAAAGAAAAGAAGAAAGGTATTCTCCATCCCTTTCCCCTGATCATTAGGAAGACCATATTTCTAGATTAGAAACAAGTTGAGATCATGGATAAACATAGAGATTCATTCTATTTTAAACTTGATGAACTTAAGATGTGGGATCCTAAGGGTATAGTGGCTATCCAATTGAAGGATAAGAAGCTCCCAAATCCTAAGTATGTACATCAACTTTGTGTTCATAACACCATGTACATCAAGGCTAAGAATTATGAAGAAGTTTTGACTCAGATTTAAGGTCACAAAATCAAGCTGGAACACAAGTTAATCAAAGATGATAAGCCATCTAGGGAAAGATATAAAATGCATCATGTATAATATAATTTGTTGCCAAGTCCATCTAAGACACCCCAAGTAGAACAACCATAGATTTAAGAATAATATGAACAAGATAAGGGTAAGGATAAAGTGGGAGAGGTGAAACTGGAAAAGAGGCCTGGGGAGGGACCTTCATCTTCAACACTCCCATAAAGGACACCTTCTCCAGTGATATATTTGGACATGATTACCTTGAAACTAGAAGACACACTTGAGGGTGCCCTCAAGGATATTGTAGAGGCCTAAGATTTAGATAGGAAGGTGGAGCCTGAGGAAGATAAAGGAAAAGAGCTTGTCCATATGGCATCCATAGAGAAGAGGAAATCAAAGTTAGCATTGGTTCTTATGGGACCAAGAAAAAAACAAAGGTTGATCATCCCTTAACCCATAAGTGAGGTAAATTTATTTAATGATGAATTCCATATTTATGGACCACTCATTCCTAACTGGTTCATTTATGGGAAACTATAAAAGATCCCCTTTCTTTCCCATTCATGGTCTATAACAAGAATTGTTGACATTAGGATTCAAGATGACTTGAAGCCATGGATAAAGAATTTGGTGAAAAAGTAGGAATAAAGGAGGATTATAACCACCCAAAGACCAAAATTTAATAAAATGGATGCTCTAGGATCATCTATTAGCTTAGGTGTAGAGGTCTCAAAACCTCCCATGTTCAAGGAGCCAGTTATAACCATCCATTTCAACCCTAAAATACCTAGGTTGGAGAGAATAAAAACTAGGATAGTAGTGCTTGGAATAGAGGAATTCACCTTTTATAAGGTGGACTCCTTTGTATTTTTAACCTTTTTAGTAGGCTAGAATCTTGGTGAAGCATCCATTCATGAAGAGGATGTGGAAAGTCTGATTGAAGCCTAGTCTACATAGTCTAAAGTTGGAGTCTAAGGATTGAAGTAGAGGATCCTAAATTTGAAAAAGGAAAAAGAAAATTTAAAGACACAGGAAATTTTATCAGTGCCTAAGGTGATGAGTAAGATGCTTGATGAGTCATTTTATGACATGTTCGAAGCACTCAAGTCAATGAAACTAAGCCAAAGTGTATTAGAGGGGCAATCTGCACTAGTCAGGTATTTAGTCACCCACTAGTAGGCTTTAGAGGACAAAATAGCCCAAATCCTTAACATTAAATCAAATACATAGATCCCAAAATTAAAGACCATCAGTTTGGGACACTTAAGTGTAATCCTAGGAATTGTGGTTTATAAGGTCCAAAATCTAAGAGCTCGTCATAATAATGTTGAAAGGCCCATGAATGATGATAAGGATCTAATTTCAAGGATGGAATAGTTTCTTGTAACTATGCTTATAGATACTACATAGCCCATTACCCTTGAGATCATAAGTGATGAGAAATTCAAACATAGGGTTACTTTGGTAACCCAAGAAATCAAAGGGAAGAGCCAAGGTAAATCTCAAGCCAAAAATAGTAAAATCCTAGAAATGATATTCAATGTTGGGGAAAGAATAAATGAAGCTAGGAGTAATAAATAAGCCATGGATAAGAAAGATAGGGAGCTTGACGACTTGGTATATTAAGAGTGGGAGCATCTCCTAAAGCCTACAATATACCTAGAGCTAGTTTATGAGTAACATGCTAAAGCCATGAGCATCCTCCAATAGTAAAAAGTAGAGGGTTCATTATAAAATTGGCCTATAATATTTTAGCCATGACCCTCTTACATATAAATTATAAAACTTAAGCATAAACCACTTATCTTAAGGTTTTTTTCATGCTTAATAAGTGAAATGAACCTTAGCCTAAGTAAATTAAGCCTAAATTAGGGTCTTAATAATATTATAACTTAATGTTTGGGAATCTCTAAAGATTGATGACATGTGATTTATCATTGGATTATGATCTAATGACATGAAGGTGCCTAAATACTATGCCCAAAGTCTTTTTAATGAGGCCTTGAGAGCCTGCAAACTCAATGCATGGTGAAAGCGCATTTGAGGTAGAGTTGACAAAATAATTCAATGGTTCATGATTAATCACTAGATTTAAATCAAATAATGAAAATTCAATGATGAATTTTCAAAATACCATGAGCTCACCATGTGGCTAATGCTCATTCGGCAAGTGACTAACCTAGGATTTGAAGCATGGAGAAGCGTATAAAGTCACCAAGTATCACTACCACGGGGGTTTGTAATAAAAGGGACCAATCATGGGCAAGGCCCTAGATTTTGATCAAAGGCTCACATTAATCCTAGATTTTAATCTAACAGGGTGAAATAAAAAGAGTGTTTTTTAAATGTTAATGGGTAGTGTTCAAAAAAAATTTATGAAAAATGCCATGAAATATCTAGACTAGTGCCACATGGGCACCACACAAGTACAAAAGGACAAAATACAAGATATCATAGTCTATAAAGTGAAAAGGTTTATAATCAAAGGTTAGAATAAAATTTAAGGCATGTATAAGTAGTACTCTAGATATTTCCTACCATTAAAGCTCAAAAAACTCTAAACCCTACATAAAAGTGACTCAATTATATTCATTTGGTCAAAATTCGATCAAAAGGGAGTTGAATTGTGTTTTTTAGTGTACGAGAGATTTCATAGAGATCATTGTCTACTAGTGTAAAAAAAATCATAGAAATAGAGATAATGTTAACTCACAAACAACAATTTAAGTAAGAGATCAAGCTATACTTATCAATGGATAATGAAGGTTAGAGCTTTAAGGATACCAAATTGGATACTGAAGCTTTGAATTCTCCAAACATGAGGAAGTGGTCTAAGATATTTTTCATGATCAAATAATTGAAACAAATCAAAAAATAAGAAAAAAGGATTATTTCATTTAGCTAGAGATATTATGACTTAGTTGATGTTTAGATGGTAGGCCTCCACCAAGCTATGGCAAAACTTGAGGTATTGCATTGTATCGATGTCCTTGCCCCTATTTTTATTGATTCCAAAATTGATAATGAATGGATCTTTAGGGAAGGAAACTCAAAAAGGGTAGAATATGTTTCTCCTATAGCATTTGAGGGGTATTATAAGATTCCTATTCCCCATGCATATGTACCCAAAATCAAGGAGTGGACCTCCAAACATGACTTGGACTCTATCCTAAGACCTTAATACACCAAGGATCCCATGTCTTTAAAGACTTTTAAGGAAAGATACCTATCACCCAATTAAAGGAGGGATTTAGGGTAATAATGACCCTATTGAACCAATATTTTGGTGCCCCTTTGACTGCCTATATGAATAAATTCTAGATTCTATATGTGTGCTTCATTTTGGAAGAGAAACACACCCTTCCAGTCAAAGATTTAATTAGTGTCTTCCTCATCAAGTAATTCAATTTTATATAAAGGAATACATCTAAGCATTTATACATGATGTCATACCTACTAGATGCCCTCCTAGGCTCTATTACTTTAAAAAGGATTAGGAATTGGTCCCTATATAGTAAAGCCACTATTTCACACCATTACTCCAAATTGCATATTTTCAAATATAGGAACCACATGTAGTTCATTTGTGACTACATTTATCAAGCCATAGTTGAAGCCATCATAAGTGTTTCTATGCCTAGGGTCCACCCCCTAATCAATAATTATATTGAATAATGGGTGACTTATGGTATTACTCTATCTACATAGTCATTAGGATCAAGGGAATCATGTCCCAACCTTGTAGGCTACTAGTCTATGTTCCTAGCAAGTTGGCCAAGCAAGAAATTGCTTCCCAATTTCTACATGACATTAATGGTTCTTGTAAATAAAAGAAGAAAGTTCTTCTCCACCCCTTTCCCATGATTATTGGGAAGACCATATTGTAGGACTAGAAACAAGTTTAGACCATGGTCAGACATAAAGATTCATTTAGTTTTCAACTTGATGAACTTAAGATGTGAGATCCTAAGGGTATAGTCACTAGCCACTTGAAGGACAAGGAAATCCTAAACTTGAGTATGTATAACAACTTGGTGTCCATGACACCATGTACATCAAGGCTAAGAATTATGAAGAAGTGTTGACTAGGATTCAAGGTCAAAACATCAAGATGGAACACAGGTTAATTAGAGATGATAAGCAATATAGGGAAAGATGGAAAATACATCTTTTGTAATATAATTTGTTGTTAGGTCCATCCAAGACACCCAGGTAGAAAAACCATAGTTTCATGAACAAGATGAATAAGGTAAGAGTAAGGACAAAGTGGGAGAGGTGAAATTGGAAGAGAGGCCTAGGGAGGGACCTTCATCTTAAAAATTCCCATAAAGTCCACCTTCTCTAGTGCAATATTTGGACATGATTGCCTTGGAACTAGAAGAGAAACTTGAGGGTGCCCTCAAGGATATTGCATAGGCATGTGATTTATATAGGGAGGTGGAGCCTAGGGAATTTAAACAATAATATCTTATCCCTATGTCATCCATAGAGAAGAGGAAAGTAGAGTTAACATGATTTCTTGTGGGACTAATAAAAAGACCAGGGTTGATCATCCCTCACCCCATAAGTGAGGTAAATTTGTTTAGTGATGAATTCCCTATTCATGAACTAGTCATTATTGACTAGTTCATTTATGGGAAACTATAAAATATTCCCTCTCTTTCCCATTTATGGCCTATAACAAGAATTGTTTACATTGAGATTCAAGATGACATGAAGCCATGGATAAGGTTTATGGTGAAAGAGTAGGAAGAAAGGAGGATTATAGCCACCCAAGGACTAAAAGGCATGAAAATGGATGCTTTAGCAGAATCTAATAGATTAGGTGTGGAGGTACCATAACCTCCAAAGTTTAAGGAGCTAGTTACTACTATCTATTTCAAACCTAAACTAATTAGGTTGGAGAGAATAAAAACCAAGACAATAGTGGCTGGAATAGAGGAATTCACCTTTTAGAAGGTGGAACCCTTTATAGGTTTATCCCCTGTAGGAGGTCATTAGCTTGGTGAAGTGACCATTCATGAAGAGGATGTGGAAAGTCTAATTGAAGCCCAATCTACATAGGCTAAAGCTTGAGTCCAAGGCTTGAAGTAGAGGATCCTAAATTTGTAAAAGGAAAAGGAAAAATTATAGACATAAGAAATTTTATCAGTGCTTAAGGTGATGAATAAGATGTTTGATGATTCATTCTATGACATGAATAAAGTAGTAAAGTTAATGAAACTAAGTCAAAGTGTATTAGAGGGGTAGTGTGTACTAGCCAAGAGTTTAGTCACCCAATGGTAGGCCTCAAAGGACAAAATAGCCTAACTCCTCAAAATTCATGCAAAGTAACATATCCTAAACTTCAAGACCATCATTTTGGGATGCTTAAGTGAAATCTTAAGAATTGTGGTGGATAAGGTCCAAAATATAAGTGCTTGGAATAATAATGTTAAAAGGCTCCTAAATGATGATACGGAGCTAATTTCAAGGATTAAACAGCTTCTTGGAACTATGCTTGGACCTAGAGCCAATCGATGAGCAACATGCTAAAGCCATGAGCATCCTTTAAGAACAACAAGTAGAGGGAATTGAGTAGTATTCTATTTTGTAGAGTCTTATAACTTTTTAAATAAAATATTCTATTGTAGAGGAATATTATATTTTTCTAGCATTTTTGCCTTTAGGTCAATATGATTATGAAAATCACATGTATTTTAGATCTTGCACAGATAATTGTCCTTATCTTTGTATACCTATATTTTGTATTTGACTAGTATATTGCCTAATCTATCTATAAAGGCATGTATTACCAAGTGTAAAATAGAGAGATTTTTTAGAAACTTTGTATAATTTGAAGTAATTAATATAATCAAAATAATTATGAAAGGATTGTCTATGTTTGATGTATCCTTTTAATCACTAGGTTTCTAATTTGTGAAACATGCTAGATTAGCTAAAAGATATTTGGTTCTCCTTCATTTTCATTTTAATCTATTTTCATATGTGCATGTGTTATTTGATAATAGTAGTAAATCTTTAAATAATAACTAGTTATTACTTGTGTCTCTTCACACTATCCATTGAAATTGGCCTAGTATATAGTGGAATTTGAGCTTAGGTTGTTTTACATTATATTGGTTTGAATTCATACTCAGTTAAAATTGATGCTTTGTCATAATGTTTAAGGCTAAAATTGGTAATCAGTCTTATATTTTCTGCCTTACCCTTCTCTTTGCTCCTTTTTACTCCAAGATCACTTTAGTTTTAGCTTCATTATAAATATCCACTTAGATTAGTTTATATCTTAAATTTGGAATGTAATTCACTAAGTATTAACATAGATTATTAGTAGTTCACAAAGAATAGACCAAGGTGGCTCCCATCCACCAAATTATATAAATATTATGGAACAGTTTATCTTGCTCTATTGTTATTTCACTAGAGGTAACTAGATTGCCAAAACCTAAAATGTATGCCTTGAATTTTCTAAATTATAAAATGAGAAGTGTTATTTAAACACTAAGAGCACTTGAGGTTCATATATAATCATCAATAGGTACTTCAAACACTTCATCAAACTTTTTAGACTCTGTTAGTCTCATTGTGCCCATCCAACACTTTGGGCACTAGAGGTACTCAAGGGACTAGAACCCATCAAGTCTATCAAAATTTATAGGTACTTTATAATAAGAAACCAAATCATGTATTTTTATAATAAGTATCCTATTGGTTCCCAGTTCTACACCTCTCATGCTTGGCCTCACACACTCAAAATAAAATGGCAAACAAAGATGAAAAACCCAATGATATGTCATTGTATTTAGGGGAGGGTTTGACATCCATAATCAACCAAATGTATAAAATGACTGAGAGGTACCTAAAAAGGGTATTTTTATATCCCTACTACTTTTGGCTTTTCTTTAACTAAGGTGAGAGGACTTATGGGGTAGCTTTCTCACATGGAGAGATTTTGCAATTTAACCTCTATGGGTATTTTTGACACACAAAGACATAAATATGGCCATGGCACAATGAAACTTGTATAGTCCACCTAGGAAGGGTTATCACAAGGAATGCACAAATGCTCTAAGTCACATAAAAGTTATTGAAGATAGATATAAAAGTGCTTATAACCTTCATCTTAAATAATTACCAATATCAGGGCTGAATGAAAAATTGTAATGATAAAATTTAAAACACAAGATGCAAATACATGGTATATAAGTAACATATTATGCATTTGTAGGTAAATGAAACTTATGATATGAAACAAGGATTGTATCATTCATAGGGTAGGATAAGGTAGGATAGTTTTTTAATTATAAAGAGGAAGAGTGTGGTGGTGTGCTTTTAGTTTTTAATCAGCATGGGATCTTACAACATTTATGACATCACTTACTACAAAGGCAAAAAATACTCATAAGTGATCTAATGAGACATGCCAGATGATCTTTGAAATATATAGAACATATATTGAAACTAAACCTTCACACACTTTTCCCTATTAAATCCATAAACCTAGGGTTCCCTAATAAGTTATTCAACAACATATTCTAAAATAATGCATAAAGGGATTTATAATCTAGATATAAGCCTAATATAACAACTAAGAATGAGAATATAAAAAGATATTGAATCAAAAACATTTGAAAACCACATCATTATAATTCATCAACAGAAAAAATAGAGAGTCATAAGAATTTTCATTAACTTTAAAAGAGATACTACATACATTAGTATTTCAAAATTTTACCAAGGGGAAAAACATGGTGAGTTTGCTCTTTTGAAAAGGGAGACATAAACATGATCTCAAATCTTGAAAATGGATATACAACTACAACCACCTTAGCAAGAGAGATAAGATCTACACACAATATTTGATCCAAAAAAATTTAGAACCTAGACTTAGAGAAAATGAACAACCAACAACAACCAACTCAATGACCAACCCTTGAAGAGAGGAGAATCCATATATTTATACATTTTTTAATTTAAAATCCAAGAGTGAGGGTTGTAACTTGAAATTTCCAAAATCCCACCAAGATGCTCCTAGCTAGAACAAATCCTTTACCATAGCTGAAATCTTCATGTAACTGCAAGGAAAATCATTGTTACAACTACTTCGACCATAAATGATGAATAATTGAAGAAATTTTTTGATTTATTGGTTTTAAATGCCTTTCACATGATATATAAGGAAGATATTTGTGATGGAGACCATATTAACTTTGTCTCTATGTGTAAATTTAGGAGGATCCCCTTGATCACTTTCTTGGATAACTAGAAACTTCTGGACAACTGCCCTACCCCTCATGCATGCCATGGAATAACTTGCTCTTATAATTATGGCTTGGGAATATTTTGGATCCATGGACAGTTAAATGATTCTCTTTGGAGTGGCCCACCTTGATCTTGAAAATCTACAATATCTCTCCCATTGGAGGAGCTTGGATGAGCAAAACATGAGAAAATACGATACCCAAGTTTATTTGACCCCTTTACCTTTTTGGTTCCAACTTGATTTTCACATTTTATATTTTGCACATTTTCCCCTTGTAAACTTTGAAATTTTCACATATTTGCCTTTTTAGGGTTTCTTTTGCATTATTTCCTTTTTAATGCATAAATGCATTATTTTCAACCTTTGACCTATTTGGGTAAATCTAGGCCCCTCTCATAAATTTATAGTTTACAAATTGCTAAGTTGTAATTGATACTTGTAGTTCCCATGGGAAGTTAATTTGTGGAAATATTAAAATGAACACATAAGGGTTAATAAATCCATATTGAATTGTAATGCATTGAGCATTAAATTTTTGATTTTTTAAAACTTCCTCTTATGTAGGTTTTATATGAGATCTGCACCAGATAATAATTATATGAGCATAAAACCCTTCATATTAGCATTCCAAAAGCATAACACTAACACCATAAATTTTAAGTGCTTTATCATTAATCCATTTTCTTGAAAGGTGTCTATTTATAATACTAATTGTCAAGAAGTATGTTTCATCTATGAACTTCAAACTTCCAATGTATCTCAAGAAGTTAATAAATAAAAATATGCCTCATTATCTATACATGATAAAAAAATGTAGATATATGTTTTTTAATGGAAAATGGGTTTTATGCATCATCCATTCATTAGGGTCACACTTTAGAATTGACACTTGACATATCCAAAAAACCCACTCTTTTACCTAATTTTTGCCCATAGGATCTAGGACCATTCAATCAATTAATAATTTATTTCAAATCCTTAGATTTATTAAGGAGATACCATGCCTAATTTAGAATTTACCTATTCAACCTACTTTAAATGGTGAAAGATTCATTAACTACCTTTCATAGGGTCCTTGAATATGATGTGTATGCCTATGTGGCATTGTCATGTCTAATTGTTCATCAATAGCTTTATTTTTTTAAATGATTGCATCTTAAAATTGATGTCTATGCACCCATAATTTGAAGTTCATGTGACTATCATTAATGGTTGCATGGATGTTAAAATTATGCTCATTAATTATCCATTAAGTTTCAAAGATTTATGGTCATGTAATTGTCAATGACGTCTTTATGACCATTAAATGATGGGCACATAGACGTGAATTTTGAGCACCAAATAATTAATTATTGAGCTTAATTTTTACATTTGGACAACCATAAATTATGTATTCATGATCATCAAATAATGGTTATGTATAAGTCAATTTTAAGCACCAAATGGTTAATTGTTGATCTTAATTTTGACGTTCATGTGACTGTCAATGATGCCCATCCAACTGTCACATGACTTGTTCAACTTTAAAGGCTTGTATATTGAGATATAAAAATCATGAAGGCACCAAATTTGTAGGATATGTTCATGGCATCCATAATATTGATTCTATATAATCTTTCAACCATGAGATGATTTCTAGGCAAAATTCTAAAATGCATAAGCAAACTAACCAATCCATTTTTGCATGATATCCTAATGAAATTTTGGTTCATTTAGACTTATGCTATGAGATTTTTCTTGGTAAATCATTAAGAGTTCAACACTTATCCTCTCACATTCCTCTAGAGGTTCTTTGACTTGTCAACCCCTTCTTGTTGTTGGATCATTAGGCATCCCACTAAAATGGTGACACTTATCACTCTCATGGGGCTCTTAGAACTTTTGACATTTCAATGTTACTCATGAACAATTCAATTATCTCCAAATGAGTGAATGCACATCATTGGATTATGATCTATAAGGTTGGTTATGATAGGCTTAAAATTAACATGAAAAATTATTAAGTTAGAGCTCATGAAATAAAGAGATTATTATAAAGTCTTAGCCTTAGGTTTATGGGTACATAAATAATTATAACATAGAATTTGGGATAGGATATTGATCTCAATTTACAAAAAAGGGATCAAACATTACTTAGACCATGATAATAGATAAAAATGGACAAAGGGCCATGGGAAATAAAAAGGGACCAAACATGAATTTTAGACCAAAGTTTGGTTGTGTTAATAAACATGACCAAACCTTAGTATAAAATTTAAAATAAGTCTATAACATATTAAAAGTTTTCCCACTTAAATTTCTCCTACCAATTTGAATTTAAATAAAAGGGCCTAAATTAGGGCAATTGGAAGCTAGGTCTTAAGGTGCTCAGTCATGAATTCAACTTAACCTCTAATGAATACTTGAAATACTAAGTGGGATAAACATATTATGAATATATTCTTAACAAGGGCATAATTTCTTCAATGTTATTTTGGGCACTAACACTAGCTCTTTTCCAGGGATGTACAGCCCCTATAAGTGTGAAAATAAACCCAAAATGTAAGATCAAGTGCCAATCCATTATATCACGAAGTCAAAACTTAGTAATTTATTAGTAACACTCATGAATGCTTAAAAAATAAGGAAAACCAAAAAAAATAGACCAAGAGGATCTAAAAATGAACACATAAAAAGAACTATACAAATGAGGCCAAAAATAAAGGGGAAACAAAAACAACAAAATAATAAGACTATACACTATAAAATAATGTACACAGTTGAAAACTAAATGAAGTGTTTTAGATGTCTACTATTGACTGGAAGCTCTAGTGTTTTACCATCTATGTCTCTTAGGAAAAAGGTGTGTTCCCCAATCTGATAGTTGATGGAATGGGGACCCATCCATAAGGCATCAAACTTTCCATGATTTCCTTTCTCTTCATGTTTGCTATCCAAAATTAGAACCACATCACCTACTTAGAAGGTTCTTAGAGTGACCTTCTTATCAAATATATTTTTTAGATTTTCCTTAGACATGAGGTGCCCCTCATGAGCTTGTCTTGAAATTTCATCAAGCTCAACAATCTAGTTTATCCTACTCTCAGAGTGGTTGATTTTCTCATCATCTTGCAGTTTCTACATAAGCAGATAGGTTGGAAAATTCAAATTCATAGGCAAAAAGTCTTGAGCTCCATAAATAACCTCAAAATGGATTTTGCCTATACCTCTCTTTAGCATGATCATGTAGCCCAAAAAGCAAACTTTATTTGTTCACCCCATTTATTATTATTTGCTTCCAAAATTTGTCTAATGATTTTGAGTAAGTTATTGTTATTAGATTTTACTTACCCATTCCCTTGAGGGTTATAATTATAAGCATAGGTCAATTCAATCCCTTTCTCTTTACATAATGACACTAAATTTTTATATTTGAAACTTATGGCATTATTCGTAATAACTTTGATAGGCATACCAAATCTACAAACAATCTACTTTAGAAAAAAATCCATAACCACCTGGTGTATATCCTTCTTTATAGGGACTACTTCAACTTATTTTGTGAAGTATTTAGTCATACCTAGTATCCATTTATGTCCAGAACTTGATGAATCGACAATTTCTACAATGAAATACATTCCCCATTGTCTAAATGGGACTTTAATCATTATAGGCTGCAAGGGAAGAGAACCTAAAGCTTTCATCCTCCTAATAAAGTGTTGGCATTTTTTTGCATTTTTTGACTTTCTAAGTAACATCTTTAAATAATGAAGGCCACCAATAACCAGCTCTTAGAATTTTATGAGTTATGACTTTAGGTGAAAATGGCCACCACATACTCCACTATGGAAGTCTTCTATCAGGTCAAAAGTTTACTCTTCTAGCATGCATATTATGAAAACCCCATATAAATTCTTTCATGCAAATCTATTTTTAGTCAAGAGGTACTTGTGGGAAACAAGTTTAAGAGTCCTTTGATTCTTGTCTAAGTCAGGGGGAAAATTTATATTTTTTAAGTAAAATAAAATATCCTTATACCATGGAGACATGTGAAATTGACTCAAGGAATCATCAACATTGAAAACATTAGTGCTTACCTCAACGGCTTATAAATTGGTCTCATCTATGAGATTGGTTAGACCCATCCTTTATACTAAGTTGGTCTGAATATCCATGTCATACTCTTTCAAATTGTTATCCCATATGCATCTCTTATTAGAGACTTTAGTCTGAGCCAAGATGTCCTTTACTATGGTATTCAAGACATAATAAAAAATCTTTAAGCTCAGAATATAAGGCCTGGATGTCTTGGTAGCCTTCAAGAGGGTGAAGGCTTATTTTTCCATGATGTTGTAATTAATTTTATCACCTTGTATAGCTTTGATAAAGAAATTTATTAGCTTCTCATGACCATCTTAATTATTTTTCAATAAAATAATAACAATAATATTATATGATGCAAAAGAGAATATATAAAATGGCTTAGTGTAAATAGGGATGTTCAAAATAGGGGTAGCCGTTAAATATTCTTTGATGTCATTGAACACTTGCACATCTTTCTCCTCCCACTTGATGGTTTGGTCCTTTTTCAATATAGAAGTAATAGGCAAAATAATATCTACAAAATTAGACATAAACCTCCTTACAAAATTAATTTGTCTAAAGAAGGCCTGAATTCCCTTCTTGGTCTATAGGATAGGCACTTTACCAATGAATTATACCCTCTCAATATCAACCATGACACCATCCTTGGACACTATATCTCTTAAAAAATTGGCCTTTTATAGTCTAAAGTGGCACTTCTTAGGATTAAGTGAAATGATGAACTCCTTGCATCTGATCAACACTTTCTCCAAATGCTCCAAATGTTCTTCTGTAGTCTTGGAGTACATAGTAATATCATCCTGATACACAACTATAAACTTGTTAATCAACCATACAAAATCAACATCTATAGCTCACTAAAATGTTGCACTAACATTCATTAACCCAAAAGGCATCCTCATATATACATACATTCCCTAAGGCATTGTAAATGTAGTTTTGGGTCTCTTAGATTCCTTCACCATAATTTGGTTATATCTTGAGAAGCTATCTAAAGTGGAAAACATATTTGATCTTGTAACACATTGTAATAGGTTTTCCATATTGGGTAGGGGATAATTATATTTTAAATAAAATTTATTCAAATTTTATAAATCCACACATAAGCAGATGTCACCATTCTTATTTCTCACATGGACTAAATTTTCAACCCATGATAAATACATGATGGGCTAAATAATACCACTATCCCTTAGCTTATTTAACTCATCCAACATCTTAATGGCCAAGATGGGGTTAATAACTTTTTATTTCTACATGAACGGCTTGCTATCAAGCTATAATGAGATGACATGTTGAAATAAATATTCCCTATATGATCTTAGTTCAAAATAAGACCATGTTAAATAGTCTTGATACTTATTTAGTAGGTACATATAAACTTGTTTATTAGATACATTTAGGTGAGTACCCAACCAAAAATTTCTTGGATTCTCATGAGAACCCAAACTACACTCAATTACATCTTTTGAAATAAATTAGTCTTGAGTCTGTATTCTATCCACTCCATCAAAATATGATTCTAAACTCACCAACCCTTTAGGGAGCATATTTATCTTCAAATGAATGATGTCCTTACCAAAAAAGGTTTCCTCTCCATCACAAACTTGTACCATGGATTCCAAGTCTATGAACTAATCATGGAACTTAGCTTCATGAGTTAAAAACCTTTTAATTTTATCATCATTATCAAACACTTAACTATGATGAACATTTTCTAGGACTGATGGCCTAATACACACCTCCACCTAATATTGATAATGAAGGCTCGTATTTGCAATATCAAATTGAGCACCTAACCTTTCAAGTTTTTTATCCTCTTCATTAAAACTCCTATCATGATAATAAATTTTGAATGCATCAAATAATTGAAGCAAATCCCAAACAACATTTTGATTTTTTTTACCTTTTATTCTTTATTATATAAGCATTGTATACTTGATTTACTACTAACTCAAAATCACCCTTGATAATAAATATTTTAATTCCATGTTCATGATCCATATGTAGACCAATAAAGAGTGCCTCATACTCAAAAACATTTTTAGTGCACTCAAAGGATAGCTTAAATGAAAACTTAAAGCACTTACCATCAAGGTCATATAATACAACCCCTACTCCATCTCCAATATTAGAGAAAGCCCCATCAAAACACATCTTCCAAACTATACTTTCACTATTAGGTTGAACATCAAGAGCAATAAGTTATTCAACAATGTTAATATTCACCACAAAGATGCCCAAATCAACATTTGTGTATGACACTTCATTTAGAGCATTATTTAGATCCTCAATAACATGAAATATCTTCAACTGACAAGTCCATTTATACACTTTCACCCATGTTAGTAGCCCATTTATGTGACAACAACGTCCCCCACTTAGGCAGGTAGTCTAAAACTACCATGTCTATAGTTAAAGACTTATTTAGATGCACTGCCAACTATACTACCAACCCCTTGACTTGTGAAACAACTAAAACTTCTAGTGAGCCCATGGAATAACACTTTCCAAAGGTAGATGTAATATTAACTCTAATCTCAAGTAATACACCCAAGGTCATTACATTATAAGAAGCATCAAAATAAAACATGTAATTGTGGATAATAAGACCATTGATAAGTAGGGCTGTATAAAATGGATCCACATTAAGATTACTCTCTACTAATGTAGTCCTGGAATAGAATTTTAGAGCTATTTCAATAACCTCTTCATGTTCTTCATCATTTTCTAGGGATTTTTGGGGTAAATTCAATAGACTTCTCACCAAATTCCAAGTATTCAAATTCCCTCTTCTTATGCTTAGGTATTTTTAATAATTCAACAAGTGGCATAGTGATTTTCATTTGGCTCAATACTTGGGCCATATCACATATGTTATAATTAGGAAGGGGAATAATTTGTAGAAGGATAAAAACACCTTTAGCTATAATACAATCACTTATGGTTTGAAGTGGAGTAGGTTGGGTTGAATTTGCATGTTTAGCAATAGTCTTCAAATGTGGATTCTATTTAGCATCATTCACCCTCTTAAGAATGTTAGATAAAAAAGGTAATTTATTCTTAGTGGGAACACCTCTAGACTTAGTAAATTAGGAAACGGGTACTAGTTTGGAGGTATTAAGAACTACCATAGTTTTTTGAGCTTCCTTACTTACATCCCCTAACCTTAGATTTATAAGGGTAGTGACAAGAAAGGCAACATTTGGTTGCCTACTTCTCAAGTAGTATTCTTTCTCTTGGGTAACTACTAAATTAATTAGTAATTGCCTATCCTCAACTAATGGAATTCACATATCATACTTATTTAACATAATTGATCTTAAAAAATCAAAATAATGGATGGGCAATTCATACACTTGTGCCATATTAGCATCACAAGCAAATTCACAAGTTAGGACGCATACCTTTTGTATTGCACTCTAAAACTAATCAAAAGTGGTATCACTCAAAAATTTCATGGAGTTAGACATCTTAATTTGGGGACTTTGATAATTGAACATTATCATCAGATGACATAGACTCAAGTTCATCCACATCTTCATTAATTGGTTGAGTTGTATCATATGGAGGATGTGGAATCACTTTTCACAACCTATCACATTCACCTTGGCATCTAATAGATTAGTCACTTATTTCATAGCCCCTCCATTCTTATTTATCTCAATGTTTTCATCTTGTGTAGGCCTCTTCCCTCTATCATTATCTTGATGGTGGAAACTAGGAATTCCTTGTGCTTGATTTTGATTTAGATCCCTCTCTTGACTGGTAAACACATGAGGGATATCATTTTTAGATGTAGCCAACTTGTATGTCATTTAATTGATAATAGAGGCCAAATTTTTAAGAGTCTCCTCAAGGTTGGATATCTTTATGGACTATGTATTTTATAGATTTACAAATTTCACATCAACCTACTTGTTTACGGGATTTCCCATAGCCTTTATGTTATTTTCAATTTGGATAGCCATATTTAATGCCAACTAATATTTTATGGGAGCCTTATCCCTCAAGTATCACATGACCTTATTATCAAAAGCATCACAATACTTTATCAAACATGTTATATCATTAGGCCTAATGTTTTTAGGAAGATGCATCATAATTTTGTTAAATAGTATATTGAAGTCTTGAACACACTCATTGGGGTTCTTATTGATGGTTTAAAATTTATCTAAAATTAATCTTAGATCAATTATATCACCATATTTAATTCTAAAAACATTCCTCATTTCTTCCCATGAATCAATGCATCCACTAGGAAGAGAATTAAACCATTCACGAGCATCTTCCTCCAACATGTGCACAAATAACTTACTGCACACATCCTCATGATCAACATCATACTCTTTAATAATATTGTGAAAATCCCTCAGGTGTTGATTACCACTTACTACATTGTTCCTTTGGAATTTTGGAAGGCATTTCCTTACCTCATTTAGGACTTCATTAGGATAAACTTCCATGTCATCAAAATTTATAGGCTTGAATCTGGGAATACAAAATGTAGGATGTTCAATCTCATTTGGGTCCCTACACCTCATGATTGGTTCAATAGGAGGTGTAAGAACTAATGGAAAATGGATGTGATGGGGTGAATGAGGTGGAATTTATGGTTCACACATGGGAAGGGATTCAACTAGTTGAGAAGGAGCTAGATAATAAATTGGATTATAAGTTTTAGAGTTTCTAAGAGAGCTATGATATTCCTAAAAATGGGGATCTCAAAAAAATGTTTAAGATTATCAAAATCTTGATAGTCCAAGTAATCTTTTGTAGCTATACTATGCTCTTTAATGGGCCTCTAAACCTATTTCCTTCATCTTTGATGCAAACTTAGGGGTGGGACAAGTTTTTTGGATGAGTCACCTTTGAAGGATGATTTGAATCCTTCCAAATTTGTAAATAATAAAATAATCAAAGCTAAAATTTAACATAGGTATTCAAACTAGGCACTAATCTTCCTTGAAACCAAATTATAATATTGGAGTCACCACTAGAATCAAACTTCTAGAATATAACATTTAACAAACTATTATGATAAATGTTGAAATTAAACTTGTTGAAGCTTAATGAGATAGAAAGCAAAGACATTAGAAATTATAGAATTATGTTCAAAAGGGGAAGACACCTTCCAACATGAAATATCAACAATTATTGAATATAAATAACAACTCTATCTTTCTACAGGAGTCCCTAGAAACACAAGTGACCTAGAGTTCAATTTAGTCCTTGGTAATGGTGTCAAAAGTGTATTGGTTCCCAGTTATACACCTCTCATGCTTTGCCTGACACACTCAAAATAAAATGGAAAACAAAGATAAAAAAACCCAATGATATGTCATTATATCTAGGGTAGGGTTTGGCATCTAGAATGAACCAAATCAAGAAAATGATGAAAGGCACCTATAAAGTAAATGGTCAGCTCCATGCTACTTCTAGGTATGTCAAAACCAATGTGAGAGGACCTATGGTGTAGCTTGCTAATATGGAGAGATTTTTAAATTTAACCTCCATGGGTATTATTAGCACACAGAGACATAAATATAACTAGGGCACAAACAAACTTGCATATTACACCCATGAAGGGTTGTCATAAGGAATGCACAAATGTTCTAAATCACATACAAGCTATTAAATATAGATTAAAAAAGTGCTTACAACCTTCATCCTAAATAATTATCAATATCAGGGCTAAATGAAAGATTACAATGCAATGCTTTAAAACATAAGATGTAAATACATGTTATATAAGCAAGATCTTATGCATTTGTAGGTAAATGATAATTATGATATATAAAAAGGATTGTATCATTCGTAGGGTAGGATAAGATAAGATAGTTTTTTAATTATAAAGAGGAAGGGCATGGTGGTGTGCTGGTATTTTTCAATTAGCAGGGGATCTTATAACATTCATTATATCAATTACTACAAATACATATAAAATACTCATAAGAGAGCTAATGAGACATACCAAATGATCCTTGAAATAGATAAAACATAAACTAAAACTAAACCATCACACACTTTTCCCTATCAAATCCATAAACCTAAGGTGCCCTAATAAGTTATTTAACAACATATTCTAAAATATTGAAAAAAGGGATTTATAATCGATATCTAAGCCCAAGATGACAACAAGTAATGAGCATATAACAATATATCTAATCAAAAACATTTACAAAACACATCACTACACCTCATCAACTAGCAACAACATATAATTATAAGCATTTTCATTAACTTGAAAAGAGATAGTACATACATCAGTTTTTCAAAATTTTGCCAATGGGACAAGCATGGTGAGTTTGCTATTTCAAAAAAGGATATATAAACATGATCTTAAATATTTATAATATTTGTATAGTTACAACCACCTTAGTAAGAGAGATAATATCTGCACACAAAAATTGATCCCAAAATTTTTGTAGAACTTAGACTTAGAGAAAATGAACAACTAATAATAATCAACACAGTGACCAACCCTTAAATAGAGGAGAATAACTATATTTATACATTTTTTAATTTCAAATTTAGGAGTGAGGGGTTTAACTTGCAATTTCCAACATCCCACTAAGATGATCCTAGTTGGAATAAATCCTTTACCATGCCTAGAATCTTCATGTAACTACAAGGAAAATCATTATTACAACTACATCTACTAGAAATGATGAAGAATTGAAGCAAATATTTTGATTACTTGGCTATAAATTCATTTCACAAGATCTAAAAGGAGTATATTTGTGATGGAGGCCAAAAAAACTTGTCTATGTGTGTAACTACCTAAGGATTCTCTTGATCACTTGTTCCAACAATTGGAAACTTTTGGATAGCTACCCTCCCCTTCATGCATGCCATGGAACAACCTAATATTATAATGATGGCTTGGGAATAATTTAGATCCATGTCCACTTAAATGATCCTCATTGGATTTTCCCACCTTGATCTTGAAAACTTGTAATATATCTCCAATTAGACAAACATAGATGAGAAAAACATGAGAAAATGCAATACCCAATTTTACTTAACCCCTTTACCTTTTTGACTATAGCTTTCCTTTTCACATTTTGCATTTTTCACCTTTTCCCCTTGTAAACTTTTAAATTTTCACATATTTTCCTTTTTAGGGTTTGTTTCACATTATCTCCTTTTTAATGCATAAATGCATTATTTTCAACCTTTGTCCTATTTGGGTAAATCCCTGTCCCTCTCACAAATTTACAATTTAAAAATTTCTAAGTTACAATTGATACTTGTAGTTCCCCTAGGAAGCTCCCGTATGGAAATCTTAAAATGAGCACATAAGGGGTTAATAAATCCATAATGAATTTTAATGCATTGAGCATTGAATTTTCCATTTTTTAAAACTTCCTCTCTTATGTAGGCTTTATTTGATATCTGCACTAGATCATTAATAATATGAGCATAAACACCTTCATATTGGCATGTCAAAAGCATAACAGTAAAACCAATAGGTTACAAGTGTTTTCTCATTACTCCATTTTCTTGAAAGGTGTCTATTTATAGTGTTGACTGTCAAGAAGTATGTTTATTCCATGAGCTTCAAACTTCCAATGTATCTCAAGAAGCCAATAAATCAAAATACCCCTCATTCTCTATACAAATTGAAAACATGTTAGATAAATGTTATGTAATGGCCAATGGGTTTTATACATCATCCATTCATTAGGGTTACACTTTAGAACTAACACTTGACATATCTAAAAAACCCACTCTTAGCCCTGATTTTTGCCCATGGGATCTGGAACCATCCAATAAATTTGAAATTGATTTCAAATCCATATATTTCCTAAGGATATACCATGACTCATTTTAAATTTTCATAATCAACCTATTGTCAATTTTGAAAGCTCCATTAACTGCCTTGCATAGGATATTTGAATATGATGTGTATGCCTATCTGGCATCATCATGTCACATTGTTCATCAATATCTTTTTTTTAAAAATGACCATGGCTTAAAATTGAAATTTACATGCCCATCATTTAACATCTACATGACTATCATTGAAAATCATATAGACATCAACATTAAGATCAATAATTATCTATTAAGTTTCAAAGATTGATGGTCATGTGACTATCCATAACATCATCATGAATATCAAATGATGGGTATACAAACATCAATTTTAAGCACCAAATGGTTAATTAATGAGCTTAAGTTTGAAATCCATGTGACCATAAATTATGTCTTCATGATTGTCAAACTATGGGTGTGCAAACATCAATTTTAAGCACCAAATGGTTAACTGTTGAGCTTAATTTTGATGTCAGCATGACCATCACACTACTTTTTTAACTTTAAAGGCTTGCATCTTGTAATATAAAAATCATGAAGACACAAAATTTGTAGGAGATGTTCATGGCATCAAAAATATTGATTATATGTGATCCTTTGACCATGAGACATTTTCTAGGTAAATTTATAGAATATATAAGCAAACTAACCAGTCCATTTTTGCATGATGTCCTGATGACAATCTACTTCATTTAGACTTTTGATATGATATTTTGCTTAGTCTCTCACTGAGAGTTTGATACTTGTCCTATTCACATTCTTATAGAGGTTATTTGACTTGTTTATCCCTAATTGCCATTGGATCATCAGATAACCCACCAAGGTGGTGGCACTTGTCACTCTCATGGGGCTCTTAGAAATTTTGACATTTCAACATTACTCACATATTGTTTGATCATATCCTCTTGGGTTAATGTGCATCATTGGATTGTGATATGCAAGGTCAATTGTGATAGGCTAAAAAATTAACATAAAAAGCAATTAAGTCAGAGCTTAGGGAACAAAGAGCTTATTGTAAAGTCTTATCTTTAGGTTTTTAGGTGCACAAATAAATATGACATAGGATTTAGGATATAACCTTGAGCTTAGTTTATAAAAAAGGGACCAATCATTACTTATACCATGCTAATAGATAAAAAAGTGACCAAGGGCCATCATAAATAAAAAGGGACCAAACATGAATTTTAGACTAAATTTTGGTCATGTTAATAAACACAACCAATCCTTAGTATAAAATTTAAAATAAGTCTATAACATATTATAAGCAATCATGCTTAGATTTCTCCCACCAATTTAAATTTAAATCAAAGGCCCTAAGCTAGTGCAATTAGAATCTGGGTCTTAAGGTGTCTAGTCATGAATTCAACTTGATCTTTGATGAACACTTGAAAACATGAAGTGGGCTAAAAATATTATGAATCTATGCTTAACAAGGGCTCAATTTCTTCAGTGCAATTTTTGGCACTAATAGATCCTAAGTTTCAAGAAAAAAATAAACTAATTATTTTTAATCAAAATTTATTGCAATAACTTGGTCTACACTTAAGTGAAAAATTTATGAAAATGGAGACTTCATGTTTTAACAACAATATTATACATTTACATAATATAATATATTATTATTACTATATTTTATAAATATTATATATATTAATATAGTAATAAATTAATCATTTTCTAAATTTGGCCATGTTCAGATGTCTTTAGTGGTAAATTTTGATTGGTGGATAATGTTGGAAAAGATTTTTTTTAAGGTTTGATTTATTCTAATTTTTAATGCATGAACATAACTTCATTAGTAATAAAAAATTTAGCCAATCATGAATAAACATTTAGAAAATTATATAATAACATTGTAATGAATATTCCAACAGTTTTACATTTTAAAATTTATAACCATCAAAATAATAACTAAAATCAAATGCTTTCATTGACTAATAAAATTTCATTATTTCAAGATGAACTGACCTAGATTTCAAAGGGAATATTGAATTATGTAAATTTAGAGGATCAAATATAAAATTTAACCCCTTGAGAGTCTTCTTTCAATATTCATATTTAGTGGTTAAAATAACACATAGATACTTACTTAAGACTTAGATTACATTTATATTAATATAATTTATAGATTTGTTTTCAACTCACATTGATGTTTATTTTTTAATTTCTTTATGATCTGATATGATTTTATAGATTTGATTTTATCTTATGTTTACTTTTTTACTATAGCATCAATGTCTCACATATTTGGATAGGATGATCAGGTGGATTTTTTTTCAAAATAAACTAAAGTTTCAAAGGGTAGAGGTATTTAAGTAGGAGAAAACTAAATTGTGGAGACATGGAAAGAGGATTCATTATTGTCAATGTTAACATGGTATTGGATGGAAAATTACAATTACACTTTTTAGTTGATGAATTGAAAAACTTGGAAAATGTTATAAATAAAGGACGTTACATAACATATAAGAGAGGAAATTGTCAAAGCATATAGATTCATCAATTCCACCAATTCATAGTGGTCACATATTTAGTGACTAAGAGGATTATAGTGTTGTCATGGAATAGCAAGATTATAGTGATGACACTAAATTCACCATGAATGAAAGGCTTAAATATATAAATGATTATTTTATATATAATGTGGTGCTCAAACATAAGTTTTATTGAAAAAATGATAACATAACGTAAGAATTTATAACACATGTTCTAGAATACCATAAAATTTCTGAAGAGATATTGGGACCCCCAAAATTTGGTGTAATGGTCAAAAATATGTTAAATTTATGTTATTAATTATCAATTTTACTACAACATAATATATTATTCAATTAAAAAATTGGTTTCCATAAAATAAGAAGCACCCTAATGGTTAAAGGAAGTGATCATTCAGATTGTCTATCCCCTGTACAAGGTGGTGAACAAAATTTTAAGTTCAGAGCTGTTGGTGTCAAATCGATCCATTTTTGCTCATGTTTGATGAAATATATTTCAAGGAAATATTTATAAATGTACTTGAATGATATATGGTATAAATTAAATGATTCAATGTCAATACCTTTAGTTTGCATATCAATGGATTATTCAACCATCCTTATAAATGATGTTCCCTATCTAAAGGATCTATCATTTAATGGCAAGATTAGAAATTAACAAACATAGATGTCCTCCCATGGATGTTAGATTAAAATAAGTCCCAAAAGAGGTTGAGGTTAACATGTGGGATGAATGAGAAGATTGGCAATCCTAGTTGGTATACCTAATTTTTATTTATTCTAAAAATTAAAATCATTCTAAAAAATTGATAAAAACACCTATAATGATCAAAAGCATCAAAAATTGAAATCCATCCTACAGAATTCATTATATCAAAAACTTATTAAAGATACAAAATGGTTAATATTTTTCAATGACGTGTAAAATGTGTAATATCATTTTTACAAATTAGATTATCTTAAACAAATCTTATTGCTTTAGTCACAGCTCTATGGTGCAAAATTAGAGCCTTTAAATCGAATTAAACAAGATATAAACATGTAGGGAGAGGAGAAGGTACAATATTATATTATGATTATTTAAGGCCAACTAAAACATAGACCAAATAAAATGAAATTAAATAAGATATTATTGTGGATAGTATCATTTTAGCATGGACACCAAACAATACATGAAAAGGATGATCAATTAGGGAACCTAATAAAAAACATGAAGCCATTAAATCACACCTCTATCTACTTAAATTGGGCAATGATTTTAAGTTAATTGGTGAAAATATTGAGTATCATAAATTAATATGTGATGTCATCTTGGCCCAAAATGTGTGTTTATTAAAAATCATGTTCTAATAATAAATTGTAATCAATTTATTATTATTTAATATGAATGAAATATTTATATTTATTTCATTAAATTATTTTTCATTAATACATTTTTTTTATTGTCACTATCTAAAGTTCATTAAGTCCCACAAAATTTAAGTGAATTTATTCAGAAAAATAGATCCATTTTTAAATTTAAATTTTCTTTAACTTAAATTCCTTCAAATCTATAGCTTCCCCAAAGAAAATAGATAAATATACCATATTTAAAACATTAATAAAGAGCATACATTACTTTTAATAATTCTACAACATCATATGATAAAATTTGGAAATCATCATGAGGCCATGGAGTCATGGAGGTCTCCTTTTTTCTCATTGAGGTGGCCTCGATAAATAGTAAATCCTATTTATCTCTCCATATGTGGGATTTTTCATGCACATAATATATCAACATATTGTAATAATATCCTAAAATTTAACTAATAGTTTAGTTTTAGCAAAAATGGTTTAAACAAAATTGTGATAGAAAATGGAATATACCTTACAATTAGAACTATAGTGATCATGAGGTCACAAATCAGAAATGCTCTATGTACATGTAAATTTATGCATTTAAACTTAGACTACAAGTGGGTACATTAGTCATGAAGATATGTATTTGGCATGAAAATTTAAAAACTTTTATTTAAGACTTGGTACAATGTGGTTACAAAGTGATTTATTATTGCATGAGGGTACTAAATTAAATGAAAGCTTTTCAAATTTAGATAAATGTTTGTGGAATAACTTTTATTTTACAAGGGTAAAGTGGGAAAATCTTTTGGTAATATGAGGTAAAAGTTGGGTGAATATTAGATAGTACTATGACAACTATTAAGTGGTACTACTATAACTATGGGACATTATGTGATCAATACTAATAAGGATATAATTATAACCTAATTTTTCAATACTTTGAATCTAAAAATACAAACATTGGAATCCAATATCACACTACTTAAATTCAATAATGTATATATTGGAATCTGATAACACACTAGTTGAAAACTAATAACAAAAATATTGGAATCTAATTTCATCAATTATAAATCTAGAAATGGTGATACTATAATACCATATTCTTAGACATATGTCCACATTTAATGAAATTATGGTTTAATCTAAAAAATTCTCAAACCCCACATATTTCCCCACCTAGGTGTATGTGTGTGTGTGCGCTTAATCATCACCAACTAGAATATAATGCAATGCTTTAGTTTTTTAAACTTGATAACATGCAATTATGTTTTTGTTTAGACTTGGACACGCACACGCGCGTGCACGTGTTTTTTTTTTTTTTTTTTTTTTTTTTTTTTTTTTTTTTTTTTTTTTTTTGTGTGTGTGTGTGTGTGTGTGTGTGTGTGTGTGTGTGTGTGTGTGTGTGTGTTCCTTTGAAATGATTTAGATGCATATGATTGTTTGGTAGTGTCTCAAGAGAGTTTAAATGGATTTCTAGAGCTTGATAGGAATATCTAAAATGAGTTTTAGATAGTGTTTCATATGTTTTTAATTGGGATTGTTTTTTAATTTATATATGACTCTTTGATATTATCCCCCTGACCAACATAAGAAACATTCCTAGGTCAACCCAAGGGAGATGCTTGAATTTGAAATGGTCATTTAAATTTGTATGTCTTTGTGTGTGAACAAGATAGACACCTAAGGTAACTCAAATATATAACTATTTTTGAACCTACAAGAGAGGGGATTATATATATTTTGGATATGGAAACATTTTACTTATGATTATGTAGTTTTCTAGCATAGAGTAGGAATAACTTAATATCAATGGGGTAAAATTGGGTTTCCAAAGGTAATACATGTGAAAATGGATAGGGTAAAGTGTGAAAAAGAGTCAAATTTATATACAAAAGTCATTCATGTCAAATATATGTCAAAATTTAATATTTGTAATTTCTTAATAGTCAATTTAAGTGCCTACAAAACCATAGCTAAAGGTGGTGAAATAGAAAAATGTGTCACATGAGGTTGAATGATTTAATGTTTAGTAACTTTAGGTAGCATCTCATTTATTCTTTGGGGTGGGATAAGTGACTCAAAATATGTGGAATGAATATTTTTTACTCTATCATTATTCACAAATTAAAGGTGATAATGTATTTTGGATGTTATCACTCTCATTTGATTCAGCAATGGGCATCCAAGTAAAATATTATAAGCACCAGTATTTGATACTACATTGAACCACACCGATATGGTTTTGGGAAAAAATAAATTTGGTAATGTAATACCCACTAGAGGTGTGAGTGTAATACTATGATAAGTCACAAGTATCAGCCTTACCAATTAAATATCATTGTAACCAAAGTTTCTCTTAAACTATTATCAACCATAATGTCATATGTGATCAAAGGATTGTGATTATAAAAATCATGTGTGTATAAAGTAAAATTGTTTTATTTATTATTTGGAATCACATGGCCATAGAATGTGATAAAAATAACTTTCCATTATGATCCCAAAACCATGCCAATAATTCTATCAATCTCATACTCATGTGGAATAATTGAATGATATATATCTATATATATAGTCATATAAACTTCTCTTTATTCCTATTATCATGATTTTTCAAAGGATTATAATAAAAATTTCAATTGTTTAGTTAGTGTCACAACATATATGTTCAATGGAAAATTATGGCCATAAACTTGAATAGTGTTATTACCAATGAGATCTTGAATCTTATGTCATAATTAGAAGCATCAACTAATATAAATTCCTAAATATCTATAGTAATTATAATATTTAAAGTATCTAATTAATATGGTTTAGGTTAAATAATCACATTGTGTTCAAGTACGCATTTAAACACTTTTTGAGGTAGTTTAGATAGTCTTGTAAATTTTTGAATGTTCATAAAAGGTGGAATTACATGATTGTCAATTGGTTTTTATATTTCATTTACAATTTTTTCATCATTATTATCTTGAAAAGTTAGCACCATGGTGGTCTTAACTTTGAATGTTTATTTTTTATGATATTTTGAGGTAGTAGACATAGAGGTAGTATAAGTATACATATACATATTGGTCTCTAAAATTTTTATTCAATGTCATGAAGTATGTGAAATTTTTTGTATCTATAAGTAGTTGAATAAAACTATTTGATAAAAGACTTTGAAACACATTATCAGGTATTTGATATGACATATTCATAATCAATAGTCTTAAATCCAAGTGCATAGTTAGAAAAACTCTCATTAGGTCCTTGTTTGAGTTGGCCAATTTGAGAAAAATGAAATTTTTACTACTATTTATATAAAAATGAGTTAGGAATATATATTATAATTGATGTGTGGCGACCACATGTAAGGCATAGAACCAATCCAAGTTATAATAATTTATAGTTATATGGAAAAGATTGATCATAATTAAATCATCATAAACAAAATAAAAGTGTGAATGAAAATAAACTCTAGTGCAATGAAAAGGGTCAATGTTTCCACCATATAAGTCAAACTTAGGTACTAAAAATGTAGGAGGAAAAGGAAGTAAGAGAACCTTAGTATCTAATGGGTTTTATAATATTTCATAAGATGTAACAACATTATTGGGCTTGTGATATGCTTGGGATAGTTGTGTGAGTTAAAGTTACATATATTTAAGTTATTTTTGAATTAGTGGATCTTTATATGCACTAACAAGTGTATGAGTTGAAGCATGATTAACATTTTTTTTTTATATGTTGAAATGAGTGCCTTCATAGGATTAATATTGGTATGAATAAAAGAATGATTGGTATTTTTAATGTATAGTACCAAAATATAACATAAGGAGTAGGTAAATTTGGTACATTAGTTGTTTTATTGGGATTAAAAGGTGTCATATAAAGCTTAGGTTATGTATGAATATCTTGATAAGGTATAGGCATAGAAATATTA